>JANHGL010014325.1:0-51196 GCA_024611195.1 Ceyx melanurus
TATATATACATATATATATATAAAGATATGTATATTCTAATATATTAGAAGAGCTGGTACCTGAAGCCATAATGTAGTCAAAGTTTTGAGTACAAAGAAACTCTTGCCTGAGATTATTTTCTTTCTGTTACAACTGGATGTAGATCTTGATGGTCAATTAATTCAGTCTTTTAGGAGGATTGTCAGTATCCCCAGTAAAGACTAGACTCAATGCAAAAGTTTTTGAGTCTGAAGCTCCTTTGATCTCCATTTGCACAGATTGGCTAAGAAAACAAAATCCATGTCTCTAAATATAAAATACTGCATTTAACCATTGGGCTGCTTTTCCTTTTTTCTTATTTTTTTCCTTTTTTTAAATTTTTTTTTTTATTTTATTTTTTTTATTTCCCTAAGGGTCACATAAGGCAGGGGATAGTAGAATCTTCCTTTTAACAACTTCAGTCTGACCTGTTCTTTGGCTGGGTGGTCCTCCAGAAGGTGTGCTTTAGGAGGTTATGGTCTGTTCAAATTTGGCTGGAAGCATATAGCTCTATCATCATGCCTAGCTCAAGTTACTATATTCTGTCTCTTGGTAAACCTTGCTAATTTAGGTTCAGCACTGTGCTAACTTTAATTAAATGGCTTCTAATTCAGAGCTGGCTCATATCTTGGCTCCTGTCCTTATTCATGGGAAGAATGAAATTTATCTGTTCACAGTGATGTGACAAATCCCCACAGTTAGCACCAAAGTTCTAAGTTACTGAGTTGGTGTAACTTTGCACTATGAGTATAGTGGTCTTACTTACTAGAATCAGTGTAAATGTTTCACTAGTATTTTCCAGGGATGTTCAGGGAGTCATGAAAATGTACATGAAAACATTGAATCCTTTAGTCAGAAATATAAAGGAAAATGCTTTCTCTGTTGCATTTTTTAGCTCCAGGAAGATGCTACAACATCCACAAAAACGTTCTGAGTGAGTAATGGAAACAACATATGAGAAAAACAGCCAACAGGGTCATAAAATTAATCAAAAGTATATTTTGATTAGGATTGAAAATGATGTAATCTTCATTCCTGTTTATTGCAGTGATAATTTCTTTTCTGTTTTAAAATAATTATGAAAGCAATCGACATCTGCCAAATGCAAGTGATGTGTCAGCTTACTATAAATTCCTTGTCAAGTTTGAACAAGTGTAAAAATGCTAAATGTAACATTAATTGATCAATGTAACATACCAGAAAAGCTAAATTGCTCCTTATGATGAAAATTCTAATTTTTTGCCATGTTCAGAATATCCTTTTCAAGTGCAACTACTTTACTACTGATCAATGACCATGCGATAGAAATGAATTTCATATTCATTCTCCATTGCTGCAAATTATTTTAATTACTTTGCAAAAGGTAATTGGCACGATCAGCAGAGTTTAGCAGATCATAGGGAACGCTTATTTTGCCAATTTATCCATTCTTGAAATGTCAATGTTAAATTGGGCTATGTTACAAATATTATATATATGCAGCTATAGTAAATGTAAGAGTTTTCTAGGAGAAGCTGTGACCTCAGGGTTCATGAAGTCACAGTGTTCATTTGTTCTGGCTACTAAAGCTAAACTGAATATTAATGCAACATTTAATATACTCTCATTTTAACTCTTCTATAAAAACAATATGTTTGCATTGTAGCCCAGGACTGTATTTATGTAATGAGAAAGCATAATGCACTCAAGAAATATTGAAGTTCTTGGCCTCCTGCTGAGCATTTGATAGTGAAACATACCTAGTTATAGACTTTGAAATGGATGCCCCTTTCCATTCTGGGCTGAATTTGCACCTCCACTACAGTAATTTCACTTTGCATCTCTGCACATAATTATTGTGATAGTGATTCGACAGGGGAACAATAGAGAGAGTTCTTCCTGAACAGCAGGCAGTGTTGTATTATTTTAATGAAACTGGAATGTCTGAGGAGATAAAACAGTAAACATTGCAAAATGCCCCAAAAAAAGGATTTTAGGCAGTTCTTTTCTGGTCCTCTGTTACCCTCACAGTATTTGGAGCCAATTTGCTGTGAAGTGAGTTGTAAGTGTAAAAGAGAACATTTTTTTTTGCCCTTGTGGTATCTTCCACAGCAGAGTAAGGAATTCTGTATTAATCATTCATCAACATATCTAAGTGCCTCTCACTTAGGTGCTGATATGGATACCTGCATAAGGAAATTCAATAAGTGTGCAAGACAGGTTTACATCTTCCTAACCCTAAACTCAGGATCAGTTCCTCCGTATACATTAACTCTTCTGAGAACTCTTAATGAGCTCCCAAGGCAAATGGATTCAGGAAGGCAACTGTCTCTTTTCATTCTGCAATGAGTCATCAAAGTTTTAATTTATAAGTCGCTATAATCTTTTGCCCTGTGAATGTGCATATATTTTAATGTTCGTGTTAGTGCTGAAATGCCCTCAAAACATGATTATTTTTGCATTGGGATAATGAGCATCTCAAGGAGACATTCAGACACCGAGCAGATCCTTAGCTTCTTGGAAAGTGTTGCAATACAAACACATTGAGGACATACTAATTTAGGAACACTACTTGGGAGGATGGTGGTGGTCCCCCAGATGTTTTTTCACTTTATTGGCATCCTTGAGAGCAGTCTGTTCAGACTGTGCCCACAGGAGACTCTGACCCTAGGCACAGTCTAACTAAGACACTCATAGACATGAAGCAGGTTCTTCCAATTGAGTTAAGAGCAATGCATTTCTCACTCAGGAAATTTTGGCCCCTTTCAAGACAACACAAATTCTGCATTTGTCTTGCAGCACAGGTGGTGTTTAAGCCCCAAATCTGCAGTAAGATAAGTGGTTGAGTTCAGAAAGAAGTATGAGAACTGCTATTCCACAGAAATGAGTGTGAGCTTGTGAATAGTCTGGGTTTTTTGAAGGAAGGTTTTCAAGACACGTAGGAAGTTACCCCCATTGCAGCTGAAACTAGCTACTGAATGTCTCTCTTCTGTAATAACAGATCTCTGCCAGTGTTCTTATTATGGTTCATTCAATATAAGAACAATAAAAATATACACAGAGGCCCAGCTACTTGGGCACTGTAGATCCATTGACTTCCAGATCTGCTGAAAAATCAAAACCAAAGCACACACAAAGGGGTCTTCACACTTGATCTATAATTAACTTTAAAAAAAAGTCCAGGCCATTCAAATCCTCCTACTATACAGCATGATGTAAGCTGACATACCACCACTAATGTTGAGAGACTTGCATCAATCACCAACCAACTGGTGCCAAAGATGGATAATGAAATTCCAGACAGTGCAGTTTTTCAGTGTAGTGAAACCTGGACCATTTCAATTCTCATCAGGTCATTTTATTAGCAAACATCACTGTCTAAAATTTAATTTGATTTTACTACTTGGCTCAATAAAAGGGTAGAGTGTCTAACATGACCATTAAAGCTTTTTATGTGAAGCTGGTATCACTTAAGGTTGTCAAGTGTCTCTCTCCCATCACTTTGTATATTCTGCTTTTCTACACACTTTTCTCTGGGATGTATCTTCTTTAGATGCTAGCACTCAATGCTCTTTCACAAAGTATGTTTCCATTTTCTTTTTCCTAAGCAGCAGAAATGTCTCAAACACCCTTCTATGGAAAAATGCTCTGAACTACTCTCATTTCAGATGTAGCTACAGTGATTTGTGTTGTCAGAGAGAGTGGGTTGTTCCACTCACTGGTTGTTGGTCTTCATTTGATCCTCTGAATTGTAAGAAGAGGTTTGCTATGGCTGTTTCCAAATTGCAGTCCTCCCCTTTCCCTCCTTTTCCTGCTGACATTTCTATACACTTGCCTATTGATTTGCTTCTAGTAGATAATTTTCTTTCTGCAGGAATGTATGTGTTTATATTCCTGACTCAATTTTCCTCAGTTTGCTCCACTGTCTTCACTGCCCTTCACACGCTGTTGTACTCATTTACATCTCTGTAAGGAGTATGAGAAAAGTAGCATCCTTCAGTGCTCCATTTGCTCCTCTCATTGCACACTTGTAAATGCAACATATGAGATTGTCAGGAATTAGGTCTGGCTCAAGCTACTCAGGCAACATATGAGATTGTCAGGAATTAGGTCTGGCTCAAGCTACTCAGGCATTGAGTTATTCTTTCAATTTAAGGCTCAGAAAACATCATAAACTGTCAATGTTCGTGTTGTGCAGTGGTGCAGTGGTATGGAATAGCATAAAATCTTACTTTGATCCACAGTCACTACATATTTGTGTGCTGCTGTAAACTCTGAACGAACCTGAATTTAGTTGCAAGTTTATAAACTCTGAACTGGGCAATATTGTCTTTATGATATCGGGTTTTGATACAAAGACTTCATACTACTCTGTACATATTCCTTTCCTTGTGAACAATACAGTCTTATGTAGGTTTCCAGGCATAGGTTAGTATTGTTGGGATGAAAGTTTTCACTTCAGCTGGGCACTCTTCTGCCAATACAAGGCCATTCATTTTCTTGCCTACCAGTTTCTGAGCTATAGGAATAACACCCTGATAAAAGCAGGAGCCTGCTAGCTGTGCTGGCTTAGAAACTGAAGTTAGTCAGCAACTTCTTCAGAAGCATCTGAGCATTGTGTGTTCATAGAGGATTGTGACCTTGGAGAGAAGAAGATGGAGACCTGAGGATGGCAAGCACTCCAACTCTTCCATCCTGGTTGCATGTCAGATCCCTGTATGTGGGTATACTTTGAGTTCATTAGTTATCTTAAGTTCATTAGATATTCTACCCATTTATACCCAGGCTTCCATTCACAAATTCAGTGGAACTCTGTTTTGGTTTCATACTAGTTTATTAGTAAAGTTATCACACTGAATAACTTGGAAACTCTCAGAATTTTGCTCTAACGATTATCTTTAAGCAGGTACTTTTCAGAATAAACCTGCACAGTGACCTGAATGAAATGCAATGCTTTACCCTTGTTTTAAAATAAAATTATCTGCATTCTGTCTTTAGAGACACATTCAGACCTGGGTTCTATTGAGTTCACAGAATGGCTGAGATTGGATGGGACTTCTGAAGGTCATCTGGTCCAACTCCCCTGCTCAAGCAGGTCACCTAGAGCTGCTTGCTCAGGACCATGTCCCACTTCCAAGGAGGGATACTCCACCACCTCTCTGGGCAACTTGTGCCACTGCTCAGTCACCCTCAAAGGAACCCTGATGTCCAGAGGGAACTTCTGGTGTTTCAGTTTGTGCCCATTGCCTTTGGCCTTGTCACTGGGCAACCACTGAGTAGAGCCTGGCTCCATCATCCTTTCGGGTATTTGTGCATGTTGAGATCCCCCTGAGCCTTCTCTTCTCTCACTTAAACAGTCACAGATCTTTTGGCCTTTTTTCACAGGAGACATTCCAGTATCTTAATTCTCTTCATGGCTCTTTACTGGAATCTCTCCAGTAGCTCCGAATTCACAGTCACCAGCACATTTTTAAGGGTAAAATCTAGCCCTGTGCCTTCTTTGTTTGTTTATTTCTTTTAATTGTTCTGGCTATTTCAGGAACACTTAAAGTGGAAAAGTAATGAGAAAATAAGTATATCTAATTTACTCTCATTTTCTTTTTTTCTTGCTAGATCTGCTAAGAGGCTGTGGTCTTGATCTAAGTCATCTAAGAAATGAACAAAGGAACAATTTATATGGGAGATTGATGAGTGTGGGGGGCTTTGGTAATATGGCAGTAAGTACCATAGAAATGTTATAAATACCTAAAAATTCAGCACAGAGAGGTATGGGCAAAACTCCAAATGGTTGTCTTTATTGTAAGATGGAAAATAAAACCCTTAATGGGCAAAACCTCTGCCTGTTATTGGTAAAAAGCACTAAAAGTAGCCATTCTTAGTAGCACTTGTGGTTGACTAGCACTTGTTATGCTACAGGAGAGGAGTGTTAGTCCTGAGGAAGAGGTTTTTCTTTGTTGTATCAGCAGTTTTAAGTGAAGCACAGATTCTTTATGCTTCCAGGCTTGGTTACTTTAGAAGATGTTTTGAGCACAGTGTAGGGGAATTAATTTTTTTTCAAAAAATAAGTGATGTGCTAGGAATTAATGGTGTGTGACTAGTGAAATCTTACTTCTCTCACTCGTAGAAACTACAGGCACTTTTCACTTTTGTATGTGTTTCTAATTGAGAGAGGTGTAAAGTCAGATATTTTCACAGAAGTCACACAAGCCAGAGTGTAATTAAGTATTGAGTGTACATGTGACTAATTAATTTGTGCCATAAGAAAACACATGTGGCTCTTTCCTGGAGCCAATTACCACGTGCATATGGTATAAGGCAGAATGAGAAGCGGCCCCATGCTGAAAAAGGAGTTCATTACCAAACAACATGAGAAATAAAGAAACAAGTACCTGCTGACCAAGCCAGCTCATACAGAGCCAAAACAAAGGAAAGTTATAAAGGAAATTGCTGTACTGTAAAGAGACCTTTGGTTGCCTTCAAGGGACAACTTCATTTAATAGATTCACTTGCACAATTATTATTTTCTTTAAAATTAATGAATAATGCTTGAACATATTGTAGGACTGAACATGGCCCATGGCTGAAAACATCACATAAGCTACTTCTTTTTACCTTATCAAGGTTGGAATGGAGGTACATTTAGATAATTTTTTTTTGTCTTGCTTTGGGTTCATATCTGCTCATTTACGGTGTCACTTTGATTCACCCTGTACTTTACTCCTGATCTGTGGTTTCACTGGTTGTCTTCCCAGCCTCCAAACACCTTATTCCTCTTGAGAAGGAATCTGAGCAACATTTCAGCATCAGTATAAAGATATGCAATAGGCTTTTGTCTTGCCTGCTTCTGAAGAGTCAAGCTCAGTCTCACTGTCTGACCCAAGGGCTAGGGTTTGGTCCTTTCTGCAGTTCCCAAAGACATCAGAGACTTCCCAATTCTTCCTCACTTTTAGAGTCTGCAGTGATTGTCCCTTCCCCAGTTTTACTTTTGCTGGGATTTCATTATCCTCAGAATATTGTCTCCTTTAAAGATGCTTCTTCAGAAGGCTGTAAGGGACAGTTGCAAAAGCCAGGTACAATTATACAGCTTGATTATATGTGTCATAGAAATCATTTTTCAAGCAGTATTAAAAATATGATGCTCTCAGTCACTGAGAATGTGGACAGAGTTCAGCTTCAGCTTGGCAACTGGACATTGGCACAAACTTTGTATAATATTTGTTGAATATTTGCACTAGCAGGGCTTACGTCAGTGACAATAATACAAATGTGTATGTTAAATACTAGCAAAATGACAGATGGACTGTTAATGCCTTCTAATTCTCTGATTTGCTTCAAACTTCTTTTAAGTGTTATTTCACCTAACTTCTGACATGAAGATGTGGCAAGCTCAAGTATGTTTAAAATAAATCTCTTCAGTGTTCTTCCTATTTCCATTCCCACCTTTCATGAATACACTTCACCAAATACATTGCAGCTCTATGATGCCTCTATCAGACCTAACTGAACAGGGTTTAAAAATCTTTACATGGCTTTCATGAATACAAATCCATAGTTTGCTCACACTTAACATAATCCAGGTACACATTTTTTCCTGTGCACTCATTTATGGGAAATGTAACACAGATGAAAAATCCATATAAGCTCATGGGCTTTATATTTGACCATCTGTGCTTCTTGCTGCCAAGAAAAAGTCCTTTGCCTTTGCTCCTATAATTTTATTGACACTCTTGGCAGGTGAGCATTTTACTAGCTTTTTATTATTTCACCTACTGTTAGTTGTTGTCTACCCTCTTTATGTCCATGGCAGCATTATAAGAATATGCCCCTGCTTCTTTTCTGATCTTTTTTTTTTTAATTGCAAGTGAGCATCCTGTTTAGTCATTTAGCTTCTCATCTTGACAGCTGCCATCCCCTCTGGCTTTTCTGCTTCCACCTTGTGGCTTGTTAAGACTGCTGCTTTAAACCTTTAAACCTGAGCACTCCTCATTTCTTCCCCACATCTTGTGTTAACTTTGGTGATCTGTGCATCCATCAGCAGGCCTGCTGAAGCCATGTATCTCCAGGAATCACCTTGCTGCATTAGAAGTCATCTTCATGTTTGCTCATTGCAACTGTGCTGCCTACAGCTCGAATGTGACTCTGCCCATGTTGTTCCTGCCAAAGGCAGCTAGATCAGCCAACAGAAAGAAAAAAGACTAGCCAATGGTATCTAGAGCTGACAGATTCTTCATTTTCTAGATTTGTTGAGGTTTGTCTGTGTTTCTGTGAGCACAATTCACCAGGAGAACTCAGGTTAAGCCCAGCTCAGTTAGTGACCAGCTCCCTCCGTCAAACATGCTCATATCTTTGCAGTGGGGGCCATTCTCTTATGAAGGACAGGTCTCTGGATCTGTCCCTGAGCAGCGTGGCACAGTCTGCCTCCTGCCCACACTCCTGTTTCAAAGACACTCAGGGATATCTATGAGAGGGCTCATTGGGGCTGGCATTGCTGGTGTTCTGACAGGTATGCTGCTGGGCATGCTTGAGATTCACAAAACTGCTTTTGGTATGAGCAGTACTCACTTGGAAGTTCCATCCTGAAGGTCAAGCTCTGAGGCAGCCGCTGTGCCTTGGTTTTTCACATACCAAGTGCTGCTAATTGTGCTCTTTGCTTTTCATTTTTATTTCTAGGCTCCTTTGGCAGGGTGCTGTCTTGTACAGTTTAAGATGAGCCTCAAGGCACACTTAGTGTATTAATAATACTACATGAAGGTGATGGACATAAACAAGAAAGGTCTTGGCATTCTTTCAAAGGACAAAAGTTCCCTTCTTGTTCTAGAAACACAGTTGGTACTCACAAAATCCTCATTAAAATGATCAGCAAAGGTCTCTTTAAAATTATCTTTGGTTGTCCAAGCTCTGATCCACATACCTGCCTGTACTCTTTCTTGGCACATGTGTAATCAGAGGGATGTAACAAATATCTAAATAATTTATCATGTCTTTAATAAACTGGATGAAGAAAAATCGAGATCATGTTCAAAATCCATTTAACAAAAACTCATCACCTAAAATTATTTGCTGTAATTGTTGTCTGCTGGGTTTTGATTTGTGACCAGACAATATCACTTAATGCACTCAGAAATTAAGAATTGGTATTCCAGCAGCACAATATATCAGAACAACATCAAAGCCATTTATAGCCTATGTGGCTGAGTTGCATATGAGGTTTAAGAAAATATTCTGTTTAAACACACTCAGTTGTGGGGGTTTTTATGTTAAGCATTATCAGGGATAACAGCATTTCATTGGAGCCAGATGACTATCCAGAAACATAATTAATCATGATTATTTATGTCATACCTAATTATCAGGAAATAGCCCCAGGGATACACTTCAGTTATATTTCAGAGCCTTCAGACTATAATTACTTAGCTTTGTATTAAATATTCTGTCCATACTCTTGAAGAAGTTTAGAATATATTTATAAGAAATAAGGACAAAGGGATAGAAATAAGTAATGTACAATTGAGTAATGAAAATATGCACATTGGGGAAGTGCTGAGTTATTACAAGGAAGTATAATAATTTCATTCTGCTCCTTATTAGGAAGAAGAAATGGCTTTCTACTGTAGTTTTGAATACATGAACACACTAATGTACCAGAAAGGCCCTTAAAACGTAGGCCTTTAAAAATTCTGTTAATGTAGTCTAAAGTGGATTAAAAGTCGGAAAAAAATACAATCCTACCTAAGGGTCTGAATTCTCAAAGACTTTTCATTTGTGATTTTTGAAAGCTATTTTTCAGTGAGGACCTTTCATATTCTAAAGAGTTTTGTAGCTTCTGGTGCTGCTGTAAAAATATTTAGATGCGTTTCTGGCTTATTATTTATAACCCATTGTGTGTAATTAAAGCATTTAATAGGAGTTGTAAAATTAGGTAGGTAATGTACATGAGTATGTATGTGTGTAATTTACATTCCTGGTTGTTAACGATATTGAATACCTTTAAAATGAAGAAAGGATAAGATTGAATATAAGACCTCAAAATGTGCACACATTCACGGGCCTAAGCTATAATTTTATTGAAGGGCATACCACACAACAAAGTCATTCCTGTATAAATGAAAACCTGGACATTTATTTTTTTAAATAAGGGGTTTTTTTCCCTTGTTTTTGCTGATAAAAAAGACAACAACATATTTTCAGCACTGCTATAGCCAGAGGCTGTTTTTGGGAACACGGTTCTTGCATAACAGATTTGCAGAACTATGCTGGAATGCATGTCATTATACCGTCTGGGAAAGTAGGTTGCAGGGGTTGGTTGGCTTTGGGGATTTTCTGGGGTTGTGCTTAGAAAAGTTTTGTATGACCAGGCCCAAAAATCACAGTATATTTGGTTATTTTATTAGCTGACAGAATACGAGTTTAGAAGCATTCATCCCATACAGCATTTTGGTGTGTGCTTAAAGTTAACGTAAAGCTGGCGCCTGGTGATCTCAGTTCACCTGGTTACCAGTATATGTATATATATATATTATATAATATATATATATATAATTGTAGAGTGTGTGGATGATTAAGCATGGCTTGTACCAAAAGCCTCGGCACAGCTATTGTTGAACAGACTCATTCTGGTTTCAGTCAACTTCCCTGGGACTAAACACTTTGATCCAGCTGTCACGTAGAGAATGCTGAATCTCCTCTTGGTTTTGCCAGGGGTGCTTTAGGATCTGGGTAGTTTCACTCTTTAGGTCTAATCTTTCATAGGTCCCATTGACTCTGGAATCACTCTTCACTAACGCTCTTGTTGGGACTTGTCTGTGATTTATTTAACGAAAAGGGAACTGCCTTGGCAGCCTCTTCATTGCTGCATTTAATGCCCATGCCCTAGTTTTAATGTCTATGTATTTCATGACACAGTTTTGAAACAAAACTCTCATTAAAGTAAAATTAGAGGATTATGCTCTTCACTAAATTATTCAACCTGCTTAAATATTATGAAAAAAAATAATTAAGAGGGTGTTATTTAAAATGCTAAAAGGGAATCCCTCATGTTAAGGTTCAAAGTCAACAATCTCCTCTTAACACTGTGGCAGACAGATATAGAAGTAGTTTGCTAGTATTTGACATAGAGACAGAACAGAGAGTTCATTATGACTTACCAATAGTGCACTGTTCATCTAAACCAGTGATGAAAAACAATATGTACATCTGAATTGTCACTCTATGTCTTCTGTGAATAATCATATGTGAAATGGAATTTTACCTGGGGAACTATTAACTAATGTGTTATTTTTTTATACCTCATGTCTAAAAAATATTCTCTTTTTGCTTCCTAGTCTTACCTGGACTTTTTTTTTTTTTTTTAAGCCTATACATTTAAACATCATTACAACAGAAGGCAAATTATTTGGGTAATGGAACATTTAATTAATTAAACCAACTAATATTAAAAGCCACTGTTATTAATTGACCACTTTCACTTGGCATTTCCCCCCTCTATATTTATCCTTTTCTAGAGATTTCTGAGCACTGGCATCTAAGTGGTGCACTGCTTGTTGCTACCGATGGACAGCAGCAGCTTTCCCTTAATAAAGCACTAAAGTGAAAACAATGATCTAGTCACTTTTTAGATAATATTAAATGTTTCATTATTTTTTTCTCCCAACCTACCAGTCTCCAAAAGCAAACCCTAGGGAAAACACAGTGAAACTTCTGTACCTGGTGTTGATTCAGTTCACACTGAGGCAAGATGAGGCACTTCCCTGAGCAAAAATTTCTGAAATGGTGAGAGGCTGAGGTGAGAAGCTATCACTGAATTCACCCACCAGCAGCCCATGGGAAATGAGAAATGAAAAATAAAAAACTAGAAGACTGTTCTGGAAAGGAGAAAGTGGCTTTCATCTAAGCTAAAACCACTGATTTATTTTTTTTTAAGGAGTAGTCTTGTGTTTGGATTTAAACACTCCCCACCTCCCAGTGGCTGATTTGAGATTTGATCTATGGGTTCTGCTTAAATTCCCAGGCCAGACAAACACCTCAGCTTCCACCACGTCTGCTTTTCCTCAGGTTGAAAACTATTCATTTCTAGAAAACTCCACCATTTTCTGATGTATACCATGGACACCAGGAAGCTGCAGCTCAGTTCTGTCTGGAGAAGAATGGTGAGCAGTATGTCTGAGAGGTAGAGGGGTCAGCCAAGTTGGGAAAAGACACTGTAGAATTGAATTTTCTGTAATTTTTCAGTGCATATGAAATGATCCACAATCAAAATTTCTGAAAAGGTAGACATAGAATCGTGTAATCACAGAATAGTAGAGGTTGGAAGGGACCTCTGGAGACCATTGAATCCAACCCCCCCACCAGCACAGGAACACCCAGGGCAGGCCACACAGGAACAGATCCAGGCAGGTCTTAAAAGTTTCAAGAAAAGGAGATTCCACAACCTCTCTGGGAAGCCTGTTTCAGAGCATTTATTCTTCCCAGTGATTTTTTTCATCTTCCATTTATTATTTTACATCTTTTCATATCTCCCAAAGTTTTTTTCTGCAGGAAGAGAGATTTAACTTGTGCCATCCATCAAGTGTTATAGGTCCCAGTGGTTGTAAACCCTAGAGTGTGACTTAAGTGAGAAATCCACTCCAAGCATAGACTGGGAAAATAATTTCACATCTTTTTAGAAACTGCCACCTCAATAGGGAACAAACACAAAGTGCTGGCAAATAATCTGGTGTTCGTATGCATATTGTTTCCCACCTTTTTTCTTCAAGTTTTCTCAGCATGGAAGCCCATGTTTTATCAGACATTTATCTCCTGCAGTCTTTCCAAGCCACAGCAGAACAGAGGAACTATATTTAAATTATTCTCTATTCAGATTGTTTGAAAAAGTATTAAAACACTACATATACAACTTGAAGATAATTTTAAACTATTCCTGGAACCTATTTGTAATTGCTGAGACTCAGAAACAATCCAGGTGAAAAATGTTTTTATGTGGTACCAAGTTACATATTATTTTACAGTCGTATTAGCCACTATAAATAATCTCCCAGTATTTGAATATCAAGACACATCTGTACATTAAGTGCACAGTACATGTGGGCATTCAACTTACATCCTTCCCAAAGCAGGGAAAAAGGGAAGATTATATAGATCAGCACTTATGTACCATTTGTTTTCTCCATTGTTCTGTTTATTTAGAAAATGTTATTTTCCATTCAATTTTCATTTAGAAAGATTATTTATTATTTACATAGAAGGAAAATGTTATTTTCCATTCAATTTTCATTTAGAAAGATTATTTCTTATTTACATAGAAGGAATAACAAACTTACAAATTTCTCAGATTGGAATTTAAAAATCCTGGTCAGGGTAAAATGACGAATTTTGTTAAGTGAAAATTTTCAGTTTTGAATTTTTTGATTCACTACAAATTGTCATGAAAATGGCAAGAGCAAGCAGCTAGAAGAGTTGTCCATCGTTATTGCTGAAAGCTTTTTAAAGACACAAAAGTGTTTTCATTTCTAATATGTCTAGACTTGTTTTTCACTTTCTCCCCTTTTTCTTACCTTTTATAAACTCATTAATAGTTGGATATTTTGCTAAATCACTCCAAATATGTGGGGGTTTTATTCTTAAATGCAAAACAATACCAATCAATAATTCTGTCTGCTGTTAAATAGACCTAGATGTGGTGGTGTTAAAAGTAGAGAAAATGAGCACTACAGGATTAACAAGTATTTTGATCTCACTGCTTGTTTAATTCAGCTAAAATACGATAGTATTTTGTAGGATTAAACAGGAATCTTTATTTAAGAAAATACACATGAAAGCGTTGGTCTTTTTTTTTTTTAACTTTCTGGTTTTTATTTTTATTTCAAGCTCTTTTCACTCTTAATTTTAGGGGTTTTTTTCTCACATAGCTATTGTATTCATTAACTTTCTGCATTTATTCAGCATTAGATACAGCAGGTAGTCAGGTAGCCAGTGCAATAATTTTTGAAGACACTAACCATAACCTATCAAGTTAAAGAGAATATCCTTTATTGACCTCAGCAAACATGTTTAGAAGGAAGTTTCAGATGTTGATTGAACATCTGTCTTTCTAGTGTAAACTCAGTGGCTGCAGGTTCTCTTTATGTTACTTCATTACATCCCATTCCAAAAGGTCAAGGCCATAGAGAGAGATACATTTCCTTTTATTAGGGAGCAAATGCAAGGAGCTGTTGCTTAGGTCTGTTTTGTTCTGACTGTTCCTCTCAATGTCACTGCAATACAGTATGAAAATTAAAACATTGAGGGGAAATATAATAACTGTGAGTTGCCCTCCTTATCTGGTGAATAACAAGATGTTTTCTGGAGGCTGTGCTCCCTGTGGCTGGTGACAAGCTCTGGCTGAATGTGGCTGAGCCTTAGAAATGTCATTTTTTTTAATCTGGATCTTTATATCTGAGTAATTATGAGCCCTCCAGAACAGAGAACTCTTCAAATCAAGCAAATGCACTGGAGAAAAATGTGAATTTGTCAAACATGACACAAGATGGCACATCAGTCAGTTTGCAACTGGCTCCTTTATAACTCTTCAGTGTTCTTTTCCTGACCCATAAATGTCATTCAAGAACACAAAGCATTTTCCACTTGCTAAAATGTAGAAACTTTACAACCCTATATCCAAATTTTTTATAATTCTATTATAATCTGCAGTAGAATTATGAAAATTCAAAATTCACTGTGCAGGAATTTGGACCTTTATTTTATCTTGTGTTACACTTTTATAACATATGGTAATATGTAATATATTTTGAATTACAAACATATTTTGGAAACAAGCATCAAAACATTTATTTCTAAGAAAACCAAAACGTGATATTTTTCCTGTTCCAAAAATATTGTTTTGGTTTGGTTTGGTTTTCCAAATTCAAAGCTCTTCTTCAAACCTGTCAAGCTCAAGGGTTTGACGTGTTCCCTCAGGATATTTTCTAGTATATCCATTTTTTTTTGGATGCAAGGCTCTTGCACAGCAGTTGCCCCAGTCCTGATTTGGGACAATAATAGGAAAAAAAAAAAATAGAATTGTAAGTGGAATAAAAAAATGAAAGAAGGAAAGCATGAGTTAGCTTTAATGTAGTCAGCAGTGTGACTCCCTGTGGTTGGGCACTTAGACTGCTTTCATACATATATATGTTTTTCCTAAGCTAACAAAGATTTCTTCTACTTAAGGATGAATTTTAGTGATCATGAAGACCATGTGTATCAGAGGTTTGACTTCAGGGGTTGCTGATCCCTTAAAAAATATTTTTAAAGTAGCTTAGGTAAGTAGAGGTAAAAAAGCTAGGTAAGTAATGTGGCTCTGGCAAGAGAGAAGGCTTTGGGGGCCTCATCTCAAAATGAAAAGTCAGCTAAAATTCATTACTGAACTAGTGGGGAAAGAATGCTAATGAGAAAGAACAAACAAAACCTGGCTGGTTTAATAATGTCCTGATTTATGTACTGCACCAGGGCTCTCTTTTTTGCTTCCCCTCATCTTTCCAGATCTATTGCTGAAGATGAAGAATATTTCTGTAGGGGAAGTGAACACCTGGAATTTGCCTTGTGCCCATGGATTAGGCAAACATTTCACTGAAAAGGAAAAAAATGAACAAAAGATAAAAAAGAAAGTGAGTGCAAGAGAAAGAAGTGAAACAACACGTTAAAGTCAGTTGGTAGACTTTGGTCTTTACTAGCCAAAAACAAAACTAGGATCATGTAGCTGCTGGTGTTTGAAAGAGACCAAACTAGTCCTCTACAGATCTAAGCATCATGGGGAGAAAAGTTTGTATTCTCCAGCCAGTTAAAACACCTGCATTAGATTATCTACATGAAGCTTGAAACGAGCAGCATTATAATATTGGAAATAGGGTTGGTTTCTTATTTAAAACAAACCTCTGTCTTTCTGATTGCATGTAACTCTTCCTGCAGCCAGCTGACCAGGAGCATCACTAGATGTTGCTCTGTCAGTGTGCCAACTACAGGAGGATTTCTGAGCTGTAAGTTGTTTTAAAGACACTCATCATGCCCTACTTGCATCAGATCAATCAAAATTCATTATCGAGGTAATAAAGGTATGTTACCAACTGTCATAGATTTTGTTAATCACTGCATTGGATTTCCAGTTCTTCAGTGTTCAGACACATTTTATTTGCTGAGCATGTGCCACTAGCTGGGTAAAGTGAGTGAGCAGAGTTGTATAATGAAAAAACAAAAATATTTCACGCTGACTATTCAACAGGCTGCTTCTAGATTAAAAAACAGCTGGATGAAAACAGACTAGGTGTTATGCCACATATCAGTGCATAGTTGACTGGTCTGGAAAGACATGCTAAAAACCAGGTACCTCTAAAAGCATGCTGGTGCTGGGGAGTGCTGACCTGACCTCAGCACATGGTCCCTGCTTGTGTAGCATTTACTAATGATGTAGTGATTCTCCTAAGTTTTTCCTGAAGCTGGTGATGCTGCTGCCTTCAGTTCTACTGAAGTCAGTAGGAAAAAAAACCCCAAACATTCAGGAGCTTATGCTATTCCTCCTTTGAAACAGCTTTCCTTTTTGTTGTTGTGCAAATTTACTCAGTTTTCAGTGCTCACAGGGCTAGGAAAAGCTGTTTTTCCTTTTGGCCAAGCATTGAGCCCCCTTCACTAGCCTAAGCTGTTCTTGGATGCTTGTGGTAGTATAAGAAAGATGTTTTTTTACTTTTCAGCTAGGTCTCTCTTAACTCTTTGCAATTTCTGAAATCAGTGACACCTTTTCACAGCCAGTGTCTGCTCCTGGGAGTGACAACACTGAATGTTTACAGTTAGTACCAAGGATTGGTGTGTGCACCGTTTCTTGCTTATATTATTTTCATTAAAGCTGTTTTATTTTTCTTTTCTAGACTGTAAGTCCCTCTCATTCCCTTTCCCTTTGGGAGGGGAGAGGGGTTAATAGAAAGTGTCTATCATTTTTCTAGTGGCTGGCCCACTCCTAACCATTGGCAATCTGAAATTGCATTAGCAGGGGATAGGGTTGTTCCTCCTATTTGTAGATGGAAGGGTAAAGGACACAAGTCTAAGTATGTACAGTTCATATACATGCACAAGTAAATTTTGTGGAAAAGGAGTTTGCAATTGTGAGTAGATTCTGGGACAAGGCAGTAATAGGTTTAGAGAAGAAAAGGCTTCCAAGGTAGGAAAGTGTGCCTGATGAGAGGCTGATGAGGAAAATTAATTAAAAAGGTATCTGGAAAGATAAAAGATGACAGAAAATAAAACCAAACCCAAACAAAAAACCACCCAAACCGGAACAGAATGAAGTTGCAAAGACACAGTACATGTAAATCAAGATTTTAATTAGTACAAAGGATAGAAATATCTACAGAAAAATGAAAAAAAAACCACAAAGCACATGGATGAAATATCAGAGACACCGATTTATGTAGGTCCCTCAGGTGCAGGTTTTTATGCCTTTTTCACTACTGAAATTTTCTAGTTGAACACAGTTCCCACCTCTTGATTGTTCTGGCCATTTTTCTCCCTGTGACTATGTATACCATTGATCCAGTAACACAGAATAATGTGATCCACACACATTTTCTGTGTTTATATCTTTGCTCACTTTTTTTATCATTGTTTTCTACTGACACTGATTCCCTTCTTAAAACAGGCTTTTTTTTCTGTACTGACTGTGACTTTCTGGATGACAATTTCTCCTTTATCTGGGGAATTTTTTTGTGGCAGACCTGTGGGCACCCAGTCACTGTGCATTTCTTCTGCAGCTCTCAGCAACACTCACCATTCCTCTCAAAGGATGACATGTCTTTCTAAGGAAACATTGGTGGTGAAAACATACTCAGGCTACATTTGCAAGGAGTTTGTTCCTGGGCAATATGTTTTATGAATGCTGTTGCAGTTTATTTTTCACACAGTCAACTCCTATGAATTAGATTTTGTCAGAGAGACACAGAGTCATCTGCTCCTGTTTCAGTCCCTGACACAAGCACAATCTGTGGGTTTGAACTCTTCATTAGAGAAATTGGATTATAAAATACATCTCTCTCAGAAACAGGTTCAGTTGATGGTAAAATACAATGAAAATCTGAAAGCCCTGATAGCTTACTTTTTGCTGTTTTGAAAAGCTAGAAATGCTGGTTTGTTATCATGACTTCTTCCAATTCCCTGCTCTTATTAAGAAAGCTGTAATGAGGGAGACAGAAAAGTGGGTAATAGTCCTGCCTTCAGCATCTGGATGGCAGCATGGATTGAAATGTAGTTTTAAAAGGGACATCAGGTTATGGTTGTATGTTGTGCTTTTGCAGGATCTGAATGAGTTTTATGTACATTCTGAAAACTTTCTCAAGTAAGCTTTGCATGGAAGGAATATAATGAAGGCATCATTGGTGCTATCTTATTAAACCAAGTGGTAAACTTGAGATCATAACTGAGTGAATGTTGTAACTGCAGGGATGGTCCTAGAAGGGGCATGTGCTAGGACAGGAGTGAATGGCAGCAGAGATGCTGTTAGTCCAGACCTCAGCACCAAATGAGTCCTGGAAACTTTGTCCAGCTCATATCAAAGCTCACGTCACCTTGTCTTCACTGCATGGGTCCTGTAGGAGATGATAGATGGGGAAAAAATGGAAATATCTGTTCTGAGTGTCCTGGCCATTCCCAGTATGTACTTACCCCTCCCCCTCAGAGGCAGTGGAAAATGACACTGGCCAGAAGTGTGGAACAGACCCTGCTTCTGCCTGAGCACTCTGCCTCTTAGAGTCAATGGGAAGAAACAGCCAAGACTTGCATTTTCAAAGGCATGGGAGGAACTGGGCACCCATCTTCCATCAGGTTCTAACAAAAATAAGGCACATTACATATCAGTTGTGAGAAATATCAATCTTATGCCAATTCCATGGTCTTCACTCAAGGCAGAAGGTTATTCTCATGGCAAGGTTACCCAGGATCTCCCATGGGAAGACCTGAATTGTAAGACCTGTCACCACAAGCTTACACTGACATTTTCTGTGATGCTGTTGGATTTTTCTTCCATACAAGCTCAATATATAAGTAACACCCCCCAAACCAAGAGGAAGGAGCCCAGGACTGCAGTGAACTGTGGATAATTCTTACAAGGAGTAGCCTCTTCTGAATGAAAGTAAAAGACCATAGGGATGGTGACTAGGTGGAAAAGAAAGGGAGAACTCCAACCAGTCAGCTGAAGGCTTAGGTTTTGAAACATTATCAGCCAAAAGAAAAGCCTGGGAACACAATCTTCAGTCAAAACTCTCCTACAAAAACATGGTTTCAGACTGTTATGTCAAACCACATTAGGTGGTTAGAATGTTTGGAAGGTTATAATGTCTTTCTCTACTAGTAGACTTGTCCCATATGGGACTCGTGAGAGGGGGAAATACAGCAGGAGGCAAAAATGAGTGTGTTAAAACCTGTAGTAGATGGATAATTTTCTGTTCAGGGTTTAGCTACTGACTGTACTAGGTACTGTTGGATTTGCAAAGGATTATGGACTTGCTTACCATCACCACAGGTGAATGCTAGTTGAAGACTGTGAGGGTCTGTAAAGGTAGTTATACATGTCACACAGACAATATATGGCCATGTACATCTCATTAGGTTAAAAGAACAACTCTTTTCCTGTTTCCACTCTTCTAACTGTATAATATTTATATATATATAAAATATATATATATATAAATTTCTACAACAATAAAGCCAGCCTGGCCAAACTGTTTGTTTGCCTCTGGGAAATTTTGTATTAAGCCTTGTATTCTTACCAGCCTCACAATGATCTCAGATAAGCAAACTGCACCTTTGTGAAGGGAATAGAAGAAAATCTATTGTTCTGATGTTTATCTATTTGCATATTTAGAAAGAAATGTGATCTCATTCCCCATTCATTGCCCTGTTTTATTCTTCAGTTTATCTCTGAATAAATTTTCTTTGACCATCTTTCCGATGCAAATACTTAAAGTAATCTTAATGAGTGGAAACCCACTGGTTATTATTAAAGTTGTTTAAGCAATGTAAGGTTTCATTTTCTCGTGTAGGCTCCTCTTACTCTTAATTGTAATGATCTCATTCTCTAAAGTGTCTGTGCTCCCATTATTAACTCCTATTAATAACTTGTATTAATAATACACCACGTGAGTCCCAGTCTGTGCTGAAACAGTGCAAAACAGTCCTCAGACAGGGAGGAAACAGTCTTCATGTTTTCTTTTAAAAGGAAGCAGAAATATTCCACTTAAATGTAAAGCCAATGGTAATACTGCACCAGATTTTCTATTATGCTGATATGTACTAGCAAGAAACATTAAACATGTCCTGAATAGACACTGGAGAGGTCCTACCTTGAAAGGTTGAGATATTTGTGGCATGAATTGGGAGCTAAGGTCAGACTGCCCTTGTGCAGTTGGAACACCAAAGCTGGAACCCTGACTGTGGTATCTTCAGTTGGAAAAATTGTAAGTTTGCCCTGAATTTCTCAAGAGTGCTACAGAGAAGAACAAATTCATAGAGATGCATAAACAGGATTTACACCATAAGGGTCTGAATTCAACTGTCACTGTCACCCTGTAGTAGCCAGAAGCACTGATTCAGTGAGAGGCATCACCACAGACACCCACCTGACTGCACCTGAGGTAAAAATATCTATTAGTGTGTAGATAAACTACTCCACAGTGCCACCTCCTGCAGGGGTGGAAAAGAGGGGAGCTAAAAGAAAGAAAAAGCATGGAAACAGCCACAGATTCAGTCACCCATCATGCCTCAAGCCTCCATCCAAGTGTGTGTATCTGCACAGAGGCCAGTTGCCTTTTTTTGCAAGAGTGCATCATTTTCCCATGCTTCTTGTGAGGACATCTGCCTGCATCTTAATTAATTTTAAGCAGCTTCTTCTAGACATCTGACTCATTCTGCATCTCTGCTGGTGATGCTGGGCAGAGAGAAGCAGGGATCTCAAGCAGGTTATTGTGGAGGAGCTGAGCCCTTGTTATGATGAAAGCTGAACTGATGCCTCACATGAGGGAAGGGTGTCCCTACCATGTCTTGGGGAGCCTGGCTGGACATGTCCTGAAAGTTGTGTTATTGGTGCAGTTGCCTCTGCTTCCACTTCTGGCAATGTACAGGAAGGGCAGGGATGAGCAAAATGCCAGTGGCTTAGGCTGGTGCAGAGATGATCCTTGTGTATCTTGACTATATATTTCATTTGAACCAAGTTCAAAGCTCAGTCAGACTGGTTCCAGAGTCTCTGAGCCCAGTCTGCATGAGTGAGACAATTTCAGCTCAGCTGAGTTCAGCTCATCCCTCCCACGCAAGCCATGACTTGCTACCCCAGCCCTTTGGCAATGGGGGGTATGGGTGCTAAGGAGTACACCTTAGTTTTAGTGATATCCCAGAATAAGGCATTTCCTTCTATTACATCAGCTGTTGCTTCTCCCTCTAGGTCCTTTTTTTCCTGCCCCTACAGCTTTTCTAGCTTAGTTTCTCTTGTGTCTTTAATGAAAAATGACCTTGAGGGAGGCAGAAGAACAGAAGGGGCATCAGTTGTCTGAATTCTCCCCATGTAGATAAATAGTTCTTAGCAGGTATGGTAAAAAAATATTTGGTGGAAGCAGCTTTGTGTTTGTTAGGTAGTTTGGGCTTGTTATAACTGGGACATTTTGTGGGAAATATTGATTATAATGATATTTCATTTTGAACAAAATGGAATGTAATGAACTGACCTCTTCACTTTCTGTAATGCAGTGTTTTGAATGTTTAAAGACTGAAGCTGATCAGACTGGAACCTCTTTGCTCCTTTTCGGAGTGGCTTTCACTGCAAATTTTGCTTTTCAATGAAAAATTATAAATGACAAATGTCAAAATAGAAAGTCAGATTTTAATTGAAAACATTTGCAGGGCAAATTCTGAAAATAAACATTCTGTTCTGATCTAATTTGAAAAGATTAAAAATCCTGAGATGTCTCTGAGACAGAAATTCTGGCTCCTGCATAGCTTTGATTATATCCAGAGATCAAGTGTGGCATTGATCCTGGATTCCTTGACCAGTAAAACTGCTTTTGTGTATAT
The DNA here is from genome assembly GCA_024611195.1 of Ceyx melanurus. NCBI lineage: Eukaryota > Metazoa > Chordata > Aves > Coraciiformes > Alcedinidae > Ceyx > Ceyx melanurus. Next base: position 22,070 of record JANHGL010014325.1, read on the forward strand.
GTGTGTGTGTGCATTTTCCACAGATGGCTTCCATTCCTCTTTATCATAGCAGTTCCCAATACCAGCCAAAAATATCTGCACAAAAGCCTCTGTTATGTCTCCAGGCTTGAATACTGGCCAATGTTACATATATGGAGAATAGTAACTCTGTGTCTTGAAAGGCTATCTCGTGCATTATACTGCCATAGCCTGATCTGGAGAAAATACAGTGTGTAAACTGAAATTGAATGAGCCATAAAGCCTTAAATTATTCATTTGGGAAGTATGTTCTGAGTGTCACCAAAACCCTAGAGATCAGGGAAAAAGAAATAAAAGCCTTTTCTCTTTTGTTATTGGTTTGTATCTTTACTTACTGAACCCTGTGCATGGCAGCCAGAAAGGTCCTGCAAGGGGCAGAGGACTGGAAATTTTCATTATGCTGTTGCCCTGTGGCAGCATTTGGTGTAGGTGAAGTGCCTTCAAAAGCAGCTTCTGCTCATGGAACACAAAATTTGCAGCAGCTTGAAAGCTACATGGCTTTGCCCCTCATTACTGAAGAAATAAAGCTTCCTTTTAGACTTTGCCATAACAATAGGGGTTCCAGATGCAGTTTTCTATTACAGAACAGCAACAACAAAGATACGTATTTTCTAGAAGTGCTATTTTCCATTCCAATAGCCCTGTGTAATTCTATGCCTCTACATGTTCTTTATTTTAGGATTAATATATCTGAGAAGAGGACTGCTTGTTTGGATCCTCTACAGTGCAAGGGGGAAAAAAAAAAGATGTTGGATTTAGAATAAGATGTCAGCTGAAGTAGTTAGACCACTCTAAATTATATGCATTAGAATCTTTTTAAAAACACTCTCTAACAGCAACCATTTACTTTCCAATGCCCATGGAATGGGAGAATACACAGGTTCAGAAAACAAAGCTGAAGACATCTCATTGTTCTACTGATTTTTACTGCCTTTCCAACAGGTTTCCCATGGCATATACCTCAGCAATGTCTGCTAAGCCAGGAGGGACTATTCCTGCCCAGTGCTGGGAGGCAGGCTGCTCACAGTGATAACCCAGCCTCTTACCCACATGGTTGGGCACCCCAGTGCCACAGGGTATGGCTGTGTACTGGGGGTCCCTAGACCTCCAAAGCTGTCTTTGCAGCTCAAACAGATTCTCCTGGCTGCAGCCCAGGTGGTGGGGTATGGCTAGCAAAAGAATTATCAGGGCTCAGTCATTGCAGTGGTGCATTAGTAATGACTATAAATTAAAGCAAACACCTTGTGGTATTTAGAGCTTGTGTGGGCTCCAATTAGGAGACTGTCATCCCATTCATTCTGCTAAGGCTATGGAATCCCTGATGATGTGAAAGGACTGCAAAGTTTAAAGCATTTTCACACCTCTGGGGTATGTTTGGAAGAGGATGGTCTCACATGCCTGAAAGCTTCAGCTCAGCACAGGTGAGGGCAGTTTGGGCCTGGCAGAGGGGAGGTTTGGCACTATAAACACAGCCACAGAGCAACCCCTTTTCCTCAGTCCAGATTGCAGTGCTGCTGCACTGGGAGACCCACTTTGCAAAGTGCACAGAGCTTCCCAGCAGCTAGGAACCCACCAGGAGAGAGCAGGCAGAGGAGATTTTGTTATAACTGAGAGGCTTTTACCTCTGTGCTCCAGCACAGAAGGGGAGAGGCAAGCAGGGATGGGATGAGACATGGCTGTCATTTCAAGCACACTGTAGTAAGAGGGAATTTTTCCCTGCCATGGGATCATAAAAGCACCTCTGTTCCACCCACCTGTATCATTATTGAAACAACGGATGGTGTACCTTGCCTGCTATTTTCTGGGTGGCAAATACACTGTGGGGAAGGAATGAAAGGTAGGTGTGAAAAAGCCTGACTACTATAATTGTCTCCCATTACCTTAAACATTTCTCCCTCTTTTTTTGCACCTTGATCCAGCTTTAAGGCAAGGGAGGGAGTAAGGAGGGTGTTGTCTGGGGTTGGTTCTCTTCCTTTTTTGTTTGTTTGTTTGCTTTGCTGTTTGGGGTTTGGTTTGTTTTTGTTTGGTTGATTTGTTGTTGTTTTGTTTTAAACTGCAAATTAATGTTCAGAATATCCAAGTTTATGAAACAAAATTGTTCAACCCTTTTTTCTCCTCCTAATTTCAACCAGTCCCTAGGAACCTCCCCTTAACAGTCTAAATGCTTAGTTTAAATGACATTTCCCTGTTCACAAAAGCAATAGTTTCTTATGTACTTTGTGCCAGTAGAAAGAGTGACATTATTATTGGGAAGGATAGGATCTTGTAGTTAAGTTATATGAGTCTTGAGTTACCACATTAATATTATTATTCAGGGTAGGTTCCTTGTCTTTTTAAAAATGTTTTAATCATAATCCACTGGAGCTTTGATGTATGTTCAACAGCAGATTGAACTGTGACAGGCAAAGAAATTTTCATCTTCTGCCTTGCCCCTTCCTGGGAAACTTCTGCCCTTGCAGTATGGATTGTGGGGCCTCACTTAAACCAATGGAGTTAACTAACAGCCAGGTTTATTAAAGCAAATCTTAATCGGTTTTGACTCCTGGCAACATACTATCCTGCAAAATGTAATGGTCAAGAGGTGTCTCAAAAGCCACCCTGGCTACAAGGATAGCAGCTTTCAGGAGATGACAACAAGAGAGGAGAGATCACTTCAGCAGCAGGATTTTAATTTGTCAGTAAATGTGTGACAAGATCCTTAAAACCTCTTGAAGAACTCAAGTTACAGGATGGCAAAATATTTGTACACTTGTTCTCCCATAATTTCAATTTTTTTCCCCCTTGTGCCTGCACAAGTTCCTGGTCCGATGACAAGGATAGTATTGAAAGTTTAAGCCAGCTTCAGCTCTTGAATTTTCCAATAACATTCCAGTATGAAACCTGAAGGAAGGGGTAGCAGCTTTGTCTGTCATATTTAGCTGCTGTGAAATTGTCTGACATTAAAGCACGGGGAGGAAAACAAAATCTTGAAAGCTGATAATCCCTGCACTTTGTTGTCTACAGAAAAGCCAGGTTAATCCCAAAATATTGATGCTGTTTCTGGTGCTGACATACCATCTGCTCTTCTTCAGGCTAGACGTGACCGAAAATGAACTTTAAAGCTGTTCTTGGAGGTGACACTTATTTGCATCTTCAGATGTTTTACCTTTATGTAAACATACTTTCCCTTTTTCTGTAGAAACTAATTTCTCTAGTGATGCTGTAATTAACACATGGCAGTAGATGCTATGGGTTGGCCTGGAGTTTTTGCATTCTTTCTGGGAGGATTTTGGTTGACTCAGATGCCTAGTTCTCAGGTGCAGCACTGTGGTCTCCAGCTGATTTGGCAGTCTGTTTGCCTCCTTCCCAAGTGGTAAACAAAGCAAACAAGGCTTCATTTTGGCAGCTATGAATAAGAAGGGGAGAAAAAGTCTTGCTGAAAACTAGCTAATGTGCTTAGAGAAGCTGGTCCAAGAACTGATGGGTAAATCCCCAGCAGTGGGTTGCCTTTTACAGAAAGAAGTTTTATGAGGATGGTACAGTGATATTTTGAACAAAAACTAATATTAAGCGTAGCCAGACTGCAAGCAACCTATAAATTCCTCTGTTTCTGTAGCATGACAAATTCTGAATACAGCTGCCTCACCAAACTAGAATGGATTTATCTTTTTTTAAAACATTCTTTTGTCTTAAAGGGAAAGAAAAAACAACTTTCTGAAAACAGTTCTGCACCTTGATTTAGAAAACATCGTATATTTGAAATTTTCAATAGCAATAAATCAGTTTATTTAATTTCCTATAGCAACCTACAACCCAATTTTCCTTTCACATTACAAGTGGTTATGACAAACACAATATCCAGCATTTTTCTGTGTGTGGAGAAATGAATACAGCTTCCTTAACTAATGGGATTGCCTGTTTTATGCTTGATATACATTTAACACATACATTTGTAATACAATTATTGATACAATGGATTGAATATGGCAACTACAGAATCATACAATAAATTAATTCCTAGTCACTGATAAGGTTAGAAGGATTCATGTACACTAGGAGGAGGTAGTACAGCAAACAGAAAATGTAAACTGTGACAGTATTTCTGGCTTTAGCAACATCATGGGAATAAGACTATGCCAAAAAGAGACCTGTTTTTGAGCTGCATTAAACCACAGTCTTTTGAATAAACATACATACAAATGTGTGCACAAATTATGATAAAAGCACAATTTTATGATTGCAGAGGCACTTTACCAAAAAAAAAAAAAAGCCCAGGAAATGTCAGAATTAAAATAATGTAGGAGATAAATCTGCCCCCTCCTTTGTGGGTCTGTATTATGACATAGTTGTTAATGACACAGTCACATATAGATTTTTTTTCCAGAGGTCCATACATCATTCATCATACAGGATGGATGCTGTTCACTTAATCAGCAGTTATTCAGTCTCTTGTTTATTCCTTATTATAAGATGAGAAGCTCCAAGCCTTATTTACTGCACACTATTCAAATCCTTCTCTAAATTCAGAATTTTCAGTTGCCTCCTGGGCTTTTCTATTGAGCTCATCCCTATAGTATCTGAGTACTTTGCAATGAATGCATTTATTTATTCAAGACCCTTGTGAGAATAAGGGATATTATTAGCACTATTTTACAGACTCACAGACAAAATTTTGGTTTTCCAGTCTGAGGCACCTATGGCCAGTTTTTTCCAGTGTGCTCAGCTTTATCTGTTTAAAGCAGAGTTCAGGTCCTATTGAGCTCAGTTGCAGCTGCAATACTCAGCATTTCAGCAAATCAGGCCCCAGGGCATGAAGTCAGATACCCAGAAAATAGAATATGCAGAATTACTTTCTGCTTAGAGAAAGTTTGCTTTTTGCTGTTTCTCACCTCTTGTCCATTACATTCCTTCTCCCTGACTCTCTTCTTCCTCCCATCTCTGACTGCTGCCCTGTCTCCTCCTCCTAGGCCTGGTGAGGGGATCCAGAGTTGGGAAGAGCCATGAGGTGGCTGGGCAATGCAGGAAGGGGTTCAAAGGAGAGATGTAGGAACATTGCCTGGGCAGGTAGGCATGGTGTTAAGAAAGCCAAAGCTCAGCTAAAATTTATTATTTTGATGAATGTCAAGGAAAACAAAAAGAGCTTCTGTGATATGTTGGTAGTGAAAGGTTCAATGGGGTAGGTAAATTAGTGAAAGCAGAGATCAGATATAAGGAAAAACTATTCCCCAGTTGAAATAGTCTGTGGAGCTGGTTGCCAAAAGAGGCTGAGCAGGCTCCATCCTTGGAGATTTTCAAGGAGATTAACTGGATAAAGCCCTGATAAATTAGGTCTGGGTTCTTGACTGACCCTGCTTCCAGTAGGAGGTTGGATTAGGAAACTCTTTAGGTCTCTTTCCCACCGAATTATGCTCTAGTCATTCCGTTTCATATCTAGTCTGTTTTACAAGCATGTTTTTCCCTAACAACAACTCAACTAAGATTGGGCTGTGGCTTTTTCACAGTTGAACTACACCATGTTCTCAGAAGTTTAATTGCAGGAAACCCACCTCAGTCCTAGGTTGGCTTATAGGCAGCAGGGTGAGCATCTGAGAAACAAAGTGCTGAAACTTGGGTGTTTAAGTAAATTTGCCCTGTACCTATAAACTGAGGGATTTCTTCTCTTCCAGTGGACTACAATGAGGTGAATTGGGGAAGGTTTATTTGGAGAGAGAGGAAAAGCTACCTTTCTGGCATGAGGACGACAGTCTCTTTGAAATGTGAGGATGATGGTACTTTTCAAAGTGAAATTGGGAGAAGATGCCAAAAAAAGAAATGGAAAAAAGGGAAAATGTTATTTTTTTCTTTTCACTTCATTCTCAGATAAAGAATAATTTTATTTCCCAAAAATATATTTCCAGGGCCATAAAAATGTTCAGATGGCTGGAACATCTCTCCTATGACAACAGTCTGAGAGAGTTGGAGTTGTTCAGCCTGGGAAAGTGAAGGGTCTGGGGAAACCTCATAGCAGCCTTCCAGTACCTGAAAAGGGCCTACAAGAAAGCTGGGTAGGTATTGTTCTCTTGGGTGCACAGCCTGATGTGTCTCCCTCTTCTCACTCGATAAATTTCAGCGTATTCCTTTTTCGTGTGTGCAATATTGTGGATCACATGCAACTAAGAAAAGTCCTCAAGAACTTTTCCATCTCTAAATGGATTTCAGAAATTTCAAAGTGCATTTGCAATGAAGATGTAGTTTCAAGGCTGCAAAATACAAAATAATTTCCTATGTGTTAAGTTGTACCCTCTGATTTTATTTTTCATTTTCTTTCAAACAACTGAATGGTTTTCAGCTTCTGTGAAGGCAGAACATATATGTAAGCAGTTTAATTCAATTTTGTACACATATATACACACAAGAAACAGTTTGAACTAAACCAAGATAAGCCATATCTGATCTAACTAAAGGAATACATAAGTGCACACATATTTTTGTCATTAACTAAGTCAATTTTAAACCCTGGAAGGCTTTACATCCTTCACTAGATGCAGTGATAAATGTATTATTTCCTTAGTTGCATGCTAATTTAGTCCAACAATTAAATTCATATTAGTTAGTACCTATCTTCCAGAGTGGAGTTCTCTGCAGAATCTGTGTCAACCCTGGAAAGCTGCAATCCTGCCATAGTGGATCTCCCTTCTAGCAGGATATATCCTTAACGTTAAAAATTATTTGCATGAACAAATAAGGTGCAACATTTTTAAAGTGTTCATCTAGATGCCAACAAATGCCATTGCTGGCATCTAGATGGGGCTACTAAAACTCAACTGTTCAGCAAACAACCCAAACAATCAAGTTGTGGGCAATACAATCTCCTCCAACAGCCTCAGGTTTTAACATTTTCATCTCTGGTCACCACAAGCAGTGCCTGTAGCCTTTCTAACTCCTTGCTGCCCACAGGTAATAAGCTCAGAAACCACTTTTCTCCCTCCTCAGCCTAGTTCCCAATTTCATGCTGAGCCATGCCCTGCAGTATGACTGAAGTTCAATCAGGAGGTGAATGAATGCATAGATGACACAGCAGGCTTAATCCCTGTAACTTTAATTTCCTTCACCTTTACAGACTGGTGAAAGGAAGAGGTAACTTTTTTTTTCTTTTTTTCCTTAAGGGAATGAATCCCGTGGATGTAGGGGATGGGCTTCATTGAAACAACTTTCTACTTACTATTGAAAAAAGAAAGCTTTAGGTTTATTGAAATCATTCAGTGAAAAAAGCACAGAAAAAGCAGGTCGTTCTCCTATCTCTGATTTCCTCTGCTTCTTTCCTGTCCTTTCATATAGTTTGAGGGGGACTTTTTGACATCTGCTCTTCAATTCGTGGCTGTTCTTGGGGCTAATTTTTAGTTTCACTGGGAGCATTTGAACTCTTGAATAGTGCTTCTCTTATCATTGCCACACCAAGTAGTTATTGCTACAAAAGAGCTGAGAGATAGAGGCACCTGATACTCCCTAGCTGAGGCAACTGCTGCTACTAACATGTTTTTTTACTGAACAGTGAGTCATGCATTAGGGTTGAAATGAGATTTATTTATCTGCCTTAGAAGAAATAAATAAAAATTGGGAACAAACAAATAGTAGTCATTGTCAGTAAGTTTGTACCTAATGAATCATATTCTTGGATTAGGAGAGATTTGTAAAAATTTACTGTGTAAATTTTTTCTCAGTGCAATTGCTCTTGGAGACTTTTGTGCTGCAAATTATAACCTCTCTATTCCTCTTTGCTTCCCACTTGGTAATTTTGCTTCTTTAAAGAGTCAAAAAAAAAAAATAATTTATAACAAGAAGGAAGCATCATGTGCATAGAGAGAGTTCCTCACTGACATGTAGCTTCCTAAAACTGTGGCCTCATATCCAGTTTAATGATTTTGGGTGGGACACACAGTTTGATGTGTGTTGATTTGGTGCAGAAATTTTTCCTCAGTTTTGGTTGCTAATGTGCACTAAGAAGATTAAAGCTTTTAGTGAATAATTATCTGGTACAACTTTGCTGTGATGTCTGTTGCTCCACTTGGCCCAAGCCTGTTACACCAGTTGTGGGATGTCACTGTGGAGATGAAGATGCTGTAAAGTTGTTTAGTTTTGTGCTCTGATGGAACCCATGTTGGGAAAGAAAAAGGAAAAAGCCCTGGTTAAGATGTTGCTGTTTCTTTAAATGTGTGATGGAAATCTGAGGATAGGTTTCAGGCAGAGGCTGTGCATTGAAGGGAAGAAAGATTCACAGTAGTTTTCAGTGGTAATCTTGCTCTCCTTTTTCTAAAAAACCTTCTTTGTTCGGTTCAGAAGAAAAGATGAATAAGAAGGGACAGGATGGAAGTATAGAAAGCAATGAACACTAGAGAGAAGGTAAATCAGTTATGCCTACTTACTGTACTACAAACATGCAAGATAATGGGATATTGGGAATGTGTCTGTCAAAGCAAAGGAGATAGGGAGAAAGGGCAAATACAAGTGAGAGTTACCTATTTTCTGAGTTCAATGTCCACAACAAGCATTCATGAACAAGCCTAGACTGTTATTTTTAAGGTCTTCAATACAGTTGTCTCACTTCACAAAGACACCAGGGCAAAAGTGACTGGGATTTGTAAAGGGACAAAAGTGCACCAGCTCCGGGTGACAAATCAGTTGTCCATTCAAAGCCCATACACGTTACAAAGGCAAAGATAATATGAGTGATGTCTTTGTAACCCTGTAATCCAAGACCTCTCCACGGGCTCTTACAAGGCCCAGGGATGGCTTTGTGAGAAGTGTGTCCTTCAAAGGGGGCTGCTCTGGGAGCTGGAAACCCACCCTGTGCAGTCAGCAATCCCACAGGTCCAACACAAAGGAAAAAGGTGCCAAACTATGCAAGAGGGAGGGAAGGAAGCTGTGGCAAGATTGCTTGTTTGGACTTGGGCTCTATCTCCAAGCTAGCTAACATGTCAGTACAGCCTTCCCAGGGTGCAGCTCCCAGCCTGGGGAGTTACTGCTTCTGCAGACCCTTGGTCTGAAGGGAAGTGAGTGAGTTGCTGCTCAGAGGGCCTAAAGGGATTGGAAGTTTATAGAGATGACATTTGAGTTTATGGGAACATAAGGAAGGATAGTATGTAATAACTTCTGGACGTTATCTTAAAGGTTCCTGGACTCCAACTGAATATAGAAAAATGCACACTGTTAGATGTATGGCTGTGGCATTTAAGGTATATCCCTGGCTGGGGAGCTGATCAACAGAGACACTGTTTTTGAAAACTTTGACCCAAATTTTAGGATGTTCTTTAACTCGGTACTCAGAGAGCACAGAAATAACACTACTTGGGAGCTTTGATTGGAGTAAATTACAATCAGTAACATACCCTCTTGTAAGACAATTTCCTCTTCTTTTGATTCAAACCTCTTCTGTTACTTGTGAATCGTAAGAAGGCTTTGGTGTAAAGTTATTTACTTCCAGACTTCTGGTAGGCTGGAGTGAAATGTAGTTACTGAACAAGCTTTTATCTAAAGTTCTTGCAAGTGAGCAATTAACTTTCTGACTCTTACACTAAAGCAATTCATGTAAACAGATTTTGGTTATGAAGCAAACATGCTTAACAAGTCATAAATTGTGAATCAGTTGTTGATTTGTCCTTTGTTTCTTGCTTTTATTTTCAGAACAAAACATAAATTTTCTGTCTGTTGTTTTTTTTTAAAGTTTTTTTTTAAAGTATTGAAATGTGCATGTCTTTGGAATATAGAAGAATTCCCAGAAGGAGTCACAACCCTGGGCATCTTACCATGTGGGGTGAGACGAGTTGTCTAAAGAACAGGCATTTGGGGAATTACTACAAACAAGACTCCATTGTTTGTCATGGGGTATGAATTTATTAATTTATAAGCAGGGGAAAGATACTTTTCATTGATTATGAATAAGAAAATGTTTCTGTGCAGCTAATGAGAGGTAGGTCAGGGTATATAAATTAATCTCCTTTCTTATCCTTCCTTCTCTGGTGAGTAGCCAAGCCTACAGGATAGGTAATGTAGCTCCTTCGCACGTTGATACTTCTAATTCTTTGTCCTTGCTTTGCAAAGCTCAAGAGGGTATGAAATATCACCAATATCATAGAAGATTTTCCCATTTGAATAGATGGGATAAATTCAGACTCTCTGCATATTCAACTCTTGTTTAATGTAGATGCCTTTGGCTCACAGCTGCAAGAGCTACCTAGATGGTATCTTTTGAAGAAGAAATGCCTCTTTATTTCACTTAAGATTAGACCTTGCACCTTCTCTGATAAATACTGCACTACAAAGACTTTGGAGAGGAACATGGTAAGAAAGGATTTCTCTGACACCTTCAGCTGCTAAGAAGTAATATATCACCTCTGTTTAAAAGTAAACCCAAGATAATGAATGCATACTTTAATAGTTTATATTGCCTATGAGATGATTATGATGTATTAATTTAGGAAATGTGAAGATTCACTGTAGATAACATGTTCCATGTATATCACAACAAGTATTATAGAAGCACACCTTTGGAGATATCTTTAATTTTATGGCACTTTGCATCACTATGTTATTATATAGAACTGTTTGAAGAAATAATTAGACTTCTGTTCCCTTGAGGTACAACATCGTCAGAGAGAGTGCCAGTGTCTGAGTAAGGAATGAAATTTTCTGCACTAGTAGGGCATGTTCCCTGGAAGTGGAAATATTTCTGCAACACCTTCTGCGGGAGGGCTCATCCTAGTGGTCTACATCCTATATATTTTTAATGCAAACTTGAAACTCATTTTCTGCCACCTACTGCTTTTGCATCATCACTGCCCTGTTACCCCAGAAAAAAACCAAACCAAACCAAAACAAAAAACAACCAATCAATCAAACAAACCAACCACACATACAAAAAAAGACTCCACAAAACCAAAAAAAAATTTTGATCAGTTAAAACTCAGAAATATCTTCTCTCAGGATTCTGAAAGTGATTTAAAAAAAAAATCTTCACAATGGTGCATAAATAAAACAAGTGTGGTCATCTCCATTTTCAAAGTGCAGTTATAGAGGAAAAAGCAGAGTTTGGCTCCTACAGATTCGGGGTTGTAAAAGTACTGAGGATGGTCTGGTGTTCTTGAATCCTACTGTGGTGGGTTAGACAGCTGTTTAACCTCTCTTGTAAGATAATACATTGGCAGGTTGAGCTTTTTCACTTTGGGTACACTTACATGCACAGAATTGAATTTCTGTGATGGCCACCTGTAGCCTTTCAGCAATTAACTGAAAGGTTAATGTAGAAAGAGAAGATAGAGTCCTTTTTCTTTATGCCTTCTTTCACAGGTATGGACTACCTCATTAGCTAGCTTTGTTACTTGACAGTTGTGCAAAGTGTCATGAGGTCTGTCTGAATAACTGTAATTACTGCTCACCTTGTTCTTTGTTCCTTGACTCAAATGCCTTTAGCTATTTTGCAAAATCCTACGATAAAAACTGATATGCAAACAATATCCCTGAGATAAATGGCAACAAATATTCTGTATGACAAGTGTTATTTGTGAAGTGTTCAGATAAGACATCGATTGGTGCTTGGTTAGACTGATGGGGTTTTATTATTTTTCTCTGATCCTTACAAATTGGATCTTATATTTTGAAGACTGATTTCACATCTGGTAGGACAGCTCAAACTGGAAACTTGGTTGCACTATTCCAGTGTTACAAAAACAGACAAAATGCAAAACAACAGTGAGGGCTAAACTGCACTTACCATGAGGAATAGGAAATTGCATACAGAATCTAGACTGGAGATGGGCTGAAAATATCCTGACCAGGTGAATGAATAGTTAAGTGCCTGCTTCTAGGCTGCAACCAGTGGTCTTTGGGCTGTTGCCTTTGGCCAGCAGCAAAAGGAGGAACAGCTGGGTCTGCAGCCTCGTGGTCGGGTTCAGGTCCATGATCGCTTACAGCTGCTGGCCCAATCAGCTGGGAGTAGCTGCAGCTGGGAATGGCCACTGCTGGGATAAACAACTGAACCAGCCAATGGGATAATGGGATATTTGATACCATCATGAGTCATGTCCCTTATATAGTGGTAGGGGTGTACCCACCCTCTCTGCTTTTGATGTGCTTCAGTATGGAGTTTTGGTGTGGTCAGAGCAGGGAAAGCTGATGTCTTAGGCACAGGTCTTTCTTAGCTTCTATTACTTTGTATATCATTTCATTAGTACAGTTATTTTCTTCTCTCACTGTCTTGTTTTCTTAAGCTATCATTATCTCAACCCCTGGGGTCTTATCTTCCTGCCCTATGCATGGACAGATGTGTGCTCTTCTGGATCAAGCACTGGCTGGGTGACTGGGCCCAGAGAGTGGTGGTGGATGGATTTAAATTCATCTGCTAACCAGTCGTGTGTAGTGTTCCCCAGGGCTAGGTGCTAGGCTCCCTCCTGTTGAATATCTTTAATAATGACCTTGATGAGATTTAGAACACCCTCAGTAAATTTGCAGATGACACCAAGGAGTGCTGATCTGATTGAGAGTAGAAAGGCTCTTTGAAGGGACCTGGATAGGTTGGCTCAATGGGCTGAGGACAATCATGGGGGCTTCAACAAGACCAAGTACTGAGTCCTGCCCTGGGGTCACAACAACACCAAACAATGCTACAGGCTTAAAGCTGAATGGCTGAAAAGCTGCTCAGAAGAAAGGGACCTGGGGGATGCTGAGAGACAGCTGGCTGAACATGAGCCACCAGAGTTGCCAACAGCATCCTGGCCTGCATCAGGAACGATGTGGCTAGCAGGGCTAGAGAAGTGATTGTTGCACTGGTGAGACTGTGTGAACACTGTGTTCAGTTTAGGGCACCACAGTGTAAGAAAGACATCAAGCTTACAATGTTTAATTGAAGCAGAGTGACATGTTTTGAGAGGTTACACCATTGACCTTCAAGCAGCTAAGAGATGTCTAATTTCATTGGCCTGTCTTTATAGGCCTTCCAAACAATTGCTGGAGGCAGAGAGGTTTTTGTGTGGGCACCTGAAATTTGGGTTACCTTCCAAAAGAGTTGTCTTTCTGGATTAGCTATGTTGAGATTTATGAACACTCAGTGCTAGCCAGCACTGGAGTAGTCCAAATTCACCTGACCAAACTCTGGTTCTAAGAATTTTATTCCAGTTATTTGAACTTCTGTATTCTTTTCTAATATTTTTGGTCAAAGGGAAGAGTAAAACTGTGGTAGTTCAGAAATACTGGTATATAATATTTCAATTTTTCTGCATTTTTCCTCTATTCTTCTGGCTAAAATAATTTGCTGTATTTGATGAAATTTGTGAAGGGCTTTGTGTTGCCTTGGGACAGTGTTTTCCAGCAAAGTAAGCATTCTGCTGGAAAAACGTTCAGAGTTAAAACCAACTATAGATTAAAGCACATAGCTTCTGGTTTTCCCATACTCTGGATAAACACAAATTCCAGTCTCCCAGGCTGTTAAATTGGCATCTTTCACCAGTGTGCAATTCAGTGCATATGAATAATATTGCTGATAAATAGAGGACTGTCTTCCCCCTTTAGGATGCTGATTCCACCTTCTTCAATCTCCTTCTATTGATCTCCTTTGGGGGAAGAGTTGAGTATTCTAATGACAAAATGGCAAATGTGCAAGCTCCCTCAAGGAGCACTTAAGCTTCTTTGTCATAGCAGTGTGACATGGACATGATTAGAGGATTGTTCTCTTACTTCAGATTCCAAGCAGCCATTGACTTTATTACCTATTTTCACCTATGTGAGTTACAAATTAGTGACAAATATGTTTAAAAGCTAGTCATTACCTCAATCAGTCAATTATTCAAAAGATGTATCAGTGTGATTAGTTGCTCTCAGTTAATTATAGGAACAGTAATTATCTAATAAGGGAATACCATCATTCATATAATATTGATTTTCATTGTTTTTGAGACAGTAATTTGTAAAAGTTCCTTGAATCTATGTATTGAGAAAATGCCCAAGATTACTTTTAAAACAACTTTATCAAGTTGCAGGAAATGTTCCTAGCTCTTATGGCCAAGCTTGTACTTCTGCAATCTTGTTGACTTTGGGTTCTGTGGAAATTAATGAATGCATCTTCAAATGCATTGGTAGTGAACTGCCTTGAGAAAGTTGAGTATCAGACAGATAATTAGATAGCTTGCTGCTTTTGATCACTTCACCCCTGGACAAATCTAAACTGATGCTAAATACTGGAAAAGGATGAATATGTCAAATACATTCTCTCTCATTCCTATAAAGACACACTTCTCCTTAAAATTAGCAACTGAGGGGGAATGCATGGTGCCAGCACTGTTTATTCTGTCTGTTCCTTAAACTTGCTCTTCCTTTTCAGGACCTTCAGCCCCCAATTTCTTAAACCTGTGCAGCTTAGTCACAGTCCCAAGTTCTAAAAACAGAGAAAAAAGCCCAGATCCTCACAGGTAAATAGGGACCTAATTCACTGTGACACCCCAAGTTGTGCTTTCTAGGCCAACTCAGTGCACATGGCTCACATCCCCAGGGTCAAGCTAAGGACAGTAATCCAGCATTTGGTGCTGAAGTCACTAGATATGCTTCATATGGCCAGGGTGAAGAAAACAAGCCTGAAAGAAGTCAAGTTTTCCAACAGCTAAGAGGGTGACTCCAAGGCTAAGAAGAGTGGTCACTACTTGTGTGTAAAAAGATCAGTTCCATCTCCACAGATGAAAAGGTCCCTTTTGAAGGATTGTCTTTGCAGCCACCCACAGACTAGCTTCCCTATCTGTTGAATGCCCTAAATGCTTTTCTTACATGCTACAGATGAGCTTTTAGAAGACTCCCCCTTTCCCCAGCAATCCTGATATTTTGAAAAACCTATCTAAGGCTTTTGGTTCTAATCTTTTGCATTATCATTTCACCTCTATCTTTACTATGAAAGTCTCAATTCCTGCTCCACTTCTAGCTGCCCTGAGCAAAAATTGCACTAACATATCCCTACATTTATTTAAAGTAATCATAATTTTAAAATATTGTTAAAGCCCAGTTAGATCTCAGTAGACTATTATCATATTTAACTTAATATAGTCTAGTGGTTGAAGCAATAGAATAGAAACCAGGAAAAATCTCTGGCTGATGAAAATCCCCTCAGAAAATCATGTTAAGCTCTGTATCACAGCCTCTTTATATGTGATGTAGGATTTATACCTGACAACGTGTTGTGAGACATTTATATATCGTATGCATTATTTTTCAGCTCTCCATTTTCTTATCATAGCTCTTAAATACTTAGTTGCATGGTTTGGACTCGAAGTTTTGACAAGCTCACTTGCATACTTACCAAGTAAAATCATCCCTCATTATCTGTTTTTCTTTGTACTGGACAAATAAAAGGTTAGTGGAATGCAGAAATCCTGTTGTATTGAACTTATGGTACTTAGTATCATTTGTGCTTTAATCATGGTTTCAAACTGATTTTTAAAAACTTGTCTCCAAAAAGTGTGAGAGAAGTCCTTCAACATTCAAACCAATGTTCATCACTGCACAGATCAAACCACGGAATTGCACTGACTTCTTTGCAAAAACTATATATAAAGGTCTGCAGGGTTTATCTGCATAGAACACTGCACAAAGGTGAAGGTTTGGGGACAGATTTTGATTTTTGTCTGGATGTGTGTAGCACTAGCAAAATCGTGCCACCTCTTATTTCTCATTGCTACTGTTGTTTCTGTGCAAGACAGCTGTAGAGCATTTCCTTGTCTTCAGTATTGAAAAAGGTCCCACACTCCCTGGTGCAACTTGATGTGATAACCTGAAGTCAGGGTACTCGCATCATTTGCTAGCCATGTGGCCAGGCTGTGGGACTCACCTGCTGCAGAATGGACACAAGAAACCCAACAAACTTGGAAAGGTTGCAAACATCTTGTTTGGACAGGCATACTTGCCTTTTTATGTTGGAAAACAAAAACAATGTAAATGTTATTTCAGTAATCTGATTCAATTGCTTTGCATAATCTTTGATTTAATTGAAAATAGTTCCGAGAGATATTCTGAATTACTTTTCTTTTTTCTTTCTTCCTATGCTCATCTTCCTCAGAACAGGTGCTGAAAAGTGCTAATTTTGCCCTTTTCTCATGACAACTATAACAGCAAAAGTTATTTTAAATGCATTTCTCACATTTGCATCAGAAGCTACTTGTATCCTTGCCGGATGCATATACTATTACACATAAAACCCTATGCAGTTAGTATGGACTGGAGAAATACAATATATTGTTCCTGTATAAATCTGATCCTCCCTGGACATTAGAAAAGGCTCTCCAATAAAGATAAAAAAAAATAAGTGAATGACATTAGCAAATAACCAACCAAAATTTTCCTCTGACACAGAGAAGATGTTGGAAGTGTTCCTGGCCTCTGCTGGCTGTGACCTACTAGATAGCAAAGGAATAGTAGCCCTTCACATCATGATGGTATGTGCTCACACAGCAAAGGACAGGCTTGATCCCAAAACTGAGGGGTCTGAGGCAACCATTTCTTTCTTATTTCTGCTTTTCGGCATTTCCTCAGTCTTAGCTCAGCTTTGTATGGCAAAGCCAATGCACATTTTTTCCAGCCAAGGATACTTCCTATGTAGAAGTTTGTCTAGAAGAATTTCTGTAAGCTTGGTGACTGCAAGACACTTCTGGAGCCATTCAGTAGCATTCACACATTTCTCCATGCTATTTAATTTACTGCTGTTACCTACATATTTTCGACATCCTGGAAATATTTGTGTTGATAAATTTTGGTGGTTGTAGTATTTAATGCCTGCTGGATAAAAGGGGTGTCTATAAAGTGCTAAAAAGCACTGGATGTTTTTGTGTAGGTAGCTGCATATAGATGCAACCACAGGCATGCAATAATTGTAAAAAAGTATAAATGCTGTATTCAGACCCAATGTGCCTATTGATTAAAATACTGATAACAGCTATGTATTGTAAAAATCAGGGCTATGTTGCAAGATTATATACAGAGCACACAAGTAAATTACTTGCTTAGATTGTTATTATCCCTGGTGAAAGTAGTTCACATAATTGTTCTGTCAAGTAAGTTTTTTGCTTTGCAAGTTAGAAAAATGAGAGGAAACCTGTTAACCTCACTTGTCTGACCTGTTCCTGTCAGAACTATCTTTAGTTGAAACTTCAGAAGCATCAAACTGCATAAAGTCTACACCCCCTTTCTAACATTATTATCCCCCCTGCTGTTTTAATTTATGTGTTTAATTTTGGTGTGCTGGGTGCAATATGGCTAATTGCTTGAGAACTGTGCAACCTTACAAGTGAAATTTTGCTTTTATAATTTGTAGCACATCAAGTGTAATAATGTACATTTAATTTCTCAAAAAGATAATTATGCTAATAGAATTATTTGAATAAAAATTCACACTTTATGCCAGATAATGTCCTCTACCTCTTAATTTATACTAATGTAGGTCTGTAAGGAATTTTTAATCAGCTATGCTAACCCAGGGCCAGGAAGGGCTAGAGAGAAACAAAGGACTGACAGGTCTTAAATGGGACAAAAGGGTTTCAGAAGTCTTTATAGCCAAAGCTGTCAGAAGTGTTGCAGGTATTGGGTTTGGATAGATGCTACCAGATGCAGCAACAAGCCCTGATCATGTGGGAGGATGTGATCTTGCTATGTTTAGCTTAGTGGAAAAATAAGGGGGAAAAAAAAGACACTGCAGGTGAGCAACTGCATTATGTTTAAGCAGGGTTTTCAAGGTGCAAGCCTTTGTGAAGACAATTCATCACTTCCCCAAAAGGTGTGGCACCTAAGAAGGGTTGAGAGAGTGAGACTGACCCTGGAGAATCTGATACCCGATGGGACAGGACACAGGCTCTCTTCCAGCACCTCGGAGAGGCAGCTGGATGGAAAGCACAAGGCAGGAGAGAAACAGCACCTCCCTCAGCCCCATGGAAATGCAATATATTTTTAAGACATTTGGATAGACAGAAGGGGTTCCTCAAGAGGTGCCTCGAGGCCTTTGCTTTTCAAGGGTGGACATCACATTAATTTTCCTGGAGATATTAATCATACTTGTTGTATTTGACAACTCTGCTTCCAGCTGGGAAAGACATACCTTGGGTAACCCTCTTTGCATTCAGACTGTAACATTCCTCCACAAATGAGGTGTTAAAGCAGTGTACCACCGTTTTCAGTGGTTTAGTTTTGAAGAAAACAATTACCAGCAGGGCCAGATTTAAATGTGTGTGATCCCTCTCTCTTCCCACAGTAAACTTCCATCCCCTGCCTCCTTGCATGCATTTGTTCAGTGAAAATCCAGCCACTGGTCTCTGTGAGCATTTAAACACACTGAAATTCCGTGCTGCAATATGCACTTACTGCTTTCAAAATCGTGCTGTTGGGGGTTCCCAGTGTTGATTATTGCATTTGTAGTAATTCCTTAGCCGTGGAATGAGAAAACTATTGCAAATCCTTTGTGAACTGCTTAAACAGGGTAGTATGATAAATGAACATTTCTAAAGGTGGTGACTTTCATACTAGATTAATAGAAAATCCTATGATTAATGCCTAGACTGTCAGTTCATATATTCTCTCTTAATTATTTCAAGACTTTTTTTTTTTTTATATGCCATAAGTGTATTTTTAGGTGATAAAAAGAACAGGATTGGCAGCCTAAGAGCTTGCAAAACTGTTCAGCTATTGAAGGGGTACACTTAGGAGCAGCAGGTTTTGCAAAGCTTCTCTGTGTTTCTTTTACCAAAGCACTTGTCTTCCACCTCTCTCTGCACTAAGTTAATCATGCACAGGGGTGGTAGTTTCAAGGTCACAAATAAGAAGACACTTTCTTGCAGTGTCTCCTTTGTTTCTATAATAGAGAGGGGTCTGAGGTCAGGCCTATTCATTTTACAAACACTGGCCAGCACTAATATCTCAATTATTTCTTGATTTCCTCTTTTAGATATGGGAAATAACTTTAATATCTTGGATACCACAATGTGGTAGCTATTGCCATTCAATGTTGATCCATATATAATATCAATTGCTAACTAGTGTTACTACCTACTGAAACTGAAATAATTTCAAACAGAGATTTGTAGGTAAAAGATTCCCTGTCTTATGATTAATTCCTAGAGTTGTGTGGTTCCACCTCATTTTTTAAATTCCTTGGGCCTTTTCAGGTAGAACTCTTCACTGATTTGATTGGGGAGTACTTGAAACATTATTGGATGATATGGTTTCATAATTTTATGGAGTTATTTAATGATGTCAGAACAGGGTTTTTTGAGACCTGTTTTGGGCTTTGTTTTCCTTTTGATAACTTTATATTTAAAGTGCCTTATGACTGGGATAGAGAGAACAAGTTTATGTGAAATAAAAATTGCTGTGGATCTTCACTGAAAACACATGTTGAGGTTATTTTTGCTTTCATTGCTGAATTTTGCAGAATAAACAGATTACAATAAACAGAATACAGAGAGGTGATAGCATTATTATTATTTATATAGCATCATAAATGTACATTCTGCTTAACAGACAAATAAAAGACATCACAGGAGATCACTACAAGTTCAACTTCAGCATAAAGTACAACTTTCTCCTGGACATTTACTCTTTTCACAGCTGCAAAAACCAAATGTTTCAGATTGGAGTGCATTAAACTAAGGAATGCAAATCCTTTTCTAGGCTTAAAAAGAAATGAATGTGATCGCAGTGTTTAAATGGCCAAAAGTCACTCTGATAAAAATCCTTCTGAATTCAGGGGAGGTCAGAGCTGACCCAACATTACCATCAGAGATGCTGCTATCCAGGAGGGCACTGAACTTTTGAAAATTAAGAATTTTTTAGGTTTTTAAAGGTGATGCCTCAATGTAGGTCGCAACACCTCACAAAAACTGTTGCAACACTTTCAACCAAAACCTTAATGTTAAAAAAAAAAATTATTCTTTATTTTTCCAAAGAGCATAAGCATTGAAGGGGCCCAGGCCATGCAAAGCTATGTGAGGAAAGAAAACTTTGGAGACTGAATTAATTTAGAAACCCCATTTGGAGTACTGATCTGAATGATGAAAGACAACTGTGAAAGCCTATCTCCCAAGGTGTTGAGAAGATGTATGCATGCTTCTGTTGCCAGTAGACATGAGCTGAGAACCACAGAAGTCAACAAAAGAATCAATTCCAGAGGAACAAAATATTCCAAATGTAGTTTCAGATTAAATACACCGAAAATATTAACCAAGTAACACACCAAATTAATTAACAATACTAATTAAGTGCTTATCTAGTATGATGTGTGCATATTTCAGAGGAGGAAAGAATGTTTCTCAGAAAGATTTGTAAACTGTAAGGCAATAAGAAGCACTGGCAGGTGCCTAGTCTGTTAGGGCTAAATCACAGCCAAGCTTCAGATGTTAAATCAGGAAGGAATATGGATTTCAGTGCATCTGCAGCTAAAACCTTTGGCAAGGTGGAGAGTTTTTGTGTGCCAGAGGGACACCTCCTTGGAGCAGTCTCCTTTTTTATAGCTTAATAGTTAATGTGAAACCACATCATTACAAATATGGCAAGCAGATTCATCTTAATTTAGTCTCTGGGCAAACTGGGTAATTCTTCTAGATTGCCTTCCACCTGATGAAACCAAACAACTTTGTAGTGCAGTTTGTCACATCTTGAGGTAAATATCTGATCAAATTAGTTGTATGAGAATGTCTCTCTTGTGCTACTTGCAGCAGCAAGGGGTGAGAAGTAGTGCCCCAATAAAAATGTTGTCCTAAACATTCAGGTTTTCATCCTTCCATATTGATAAGCCCAAAACCTTTTCCCTGAATACAAATATTCAGAGCAGGTCCCCAAAGCCACACTTCCATACCACTCACATAGTAGTTCACAGTAATGCTGAGGTATCCTGCCTGGTTTTCTGTACTGCTCCTAAATGTGAAATAATGTTATTCTTTCTGATCTTCACTATCAATTAGCTCAGGACTCCCAAAGTCCCAGATAAGCAGTGACAGAAGATAGACTTTGATATATTCTACAGCTGTACAGGAGGAGTATTGCCTTTATGTCTGCTTGAGTTTGAGCATATGCACCACCTCTGTCCTGAACCCTCCATGAACTGTAGGAGTAAATTAGAGGGTGTTCCATTATAGGCCTGCAAAAATCTTCCAGAAAGCTCTGATCATCTTTAAGTTATGAGCAAAAATTGACTTGTGATTCTGTATTGAATACTTCATTTTCAGCTGATTTTTAAAAAAATGGAATACAAAGGAGGAAAGTAATCTCAGTCTTACTTCTAACCAAGTAAGACCTGACACACTTTCAAGTAACTATGAATGGTAGCAAAGTTGTTCTGGCACTGCATTATATTGTCAAGAACCAAAAATTAGCAAATTGGAACTGTGCATTGTTTCAGATTGGTAGAGATGACAGGGCATTTGGTTCTTAATTGTTTATATATAACAATTCAGACCATTTTAGAGTCTGGAATTCTTCCTTTTCTATTGTTTTTACCAGGGGTTAGGAAATAACCCTATTGGAAAGAAATCTTTACTCTTGTGAATTCATTAGGACTTCAGTAGTAAAATATGTCTGAAGTGGGATTTCCTTTATTGTTTAAAACACCTAGAAGGAAATAAAATAAGACTGATAGAAAGCTGTATAAAATTAAAAATATATATATAAATTCCAGGGATTAGAAAGCTCTAAAGCCAGTTCTGTTGAATTGGAGACCACCTTCTGACATATTTTATATTCCTTCACAGTGTGAGGACTGATTTCAAATACCTCCTGAAAATACTGTGGGATGGCATCCAAAAAAGGGGGTGATCTGGCATACCTGTCTGCACCTTTCTAAGCAAATGCTTTTGGACACAGTCCTTTTTCTGACCTGAAAAATAAGATCAGGAAGATTATAAAGTAATTCCATGAGGAAAATAAAAAATTAACCCGGATATTTTGTTTTAAAAGTCTCAATAACAGCCTCTAAATCAAAAAAAAAAAAAAAAAAAAAAAAAAAAAGAACCTCTAAAGAATTGTTTGAAAACCTAATACAAAATTTCTTCTTAAGGGCTAAAGGAAGTTCCTCTGTTGTGTATAAAAATGGGCTCAACTTGTGTCTCAAGTTAAATTCCAGCTGATTTTAAAACTGACTAATTTAGACATACTTTACCTTGATAATAATTCTCAAGGCTATCCAGGAGAGGTCTGGGTGCTCTGAGGATTCAGAGATAAAAAGAAGTCTCCAAAGTGATCTCAGTGTTAACTTCAGTTGCCTTTGGCCCTCATCCAGCAAAGCACTTAAATCTGGTCTTCACTTGGAAATTGGCTTGGTGATGTCAATGAGGCTTCTCATGTGTCTGCAGTTAAATATCAGCACAAATTCTTGTTTAGAGCTAACCCCTCTGCATCAGGGCTCGAGGAACTCACAGTAGTCACTGTAAGGGAAGGCCTTGTTCTATGTTTCTGGTGATCAAATGCTCTGGTTTGAGTGAGAACAGAATTCTCTTCAGTGATTTGACTTTGCAGCTCAGTTCTTCTAACTAACTGCACTGTCTGAAGTTAGCAGCATGTTTTCCCAGGCAGTGTCTGCTACTGGCAGTGATAATACCCCATGGTCAGAGTCACTACCAAGGATTGGAGTGCAGACCAAGGTCAATACTGGATCTTGTGTACTCTTGACTCAGCTCTTCCAGCTTCTTCCTTGCTTCTTCAAGGGCTGGCATCTGAGAAGGACTCTGTCCATTCTGCCTTAGATCCTGATCTGTGTGTTCAGGAATCCAGTAGCAGAATCCAGTTCCTGAACACAGGTTCGATCTGCTGCTGGGCCTGGGAGAGTCTGGGACTCTCCTGATGCCTGCTCCACAGCATCAGTGTTGATGATGACATAATTGTCATCAGGGGGGTTGGGTCTGATATGAATTTTGTATATGTTTGCATAAATTCAGTTTTTATTAATATTATTTTCATTAAGCTGTTCTGCTTTCCTTTTCTAATTGCTCAGTCTCTCTCCCTTATTCTCATTCTCTTCCCTTTTGAGGAGGGAGTGGGGGTTAACAGTGTCTGTTATAGGTCTAGCAGGCTGCCCTGACCCTAAACAGTGACTTTACATTAGCCAAGTTACTTTTCCCTTTCAACAGTTACTGGCATTTGGCTTGATGCGTGATGCTCTGGTTCAGGCTCAAAAGCTTCTCTGGCCCAGACTCTTCCTTCTCGATCTTGTATCTAAACTGCTCCACTTAACCCAATTAAACACCTTCTTGGTACCCACACAGATTTACTGAAAAAGCCTGTGCCTATTGCTGGGAAGAGCTAACCCTCTGCAAAGCCATCATGGATTTTTCTAACTAAAAAGCAACTCACCTTCTATAGCTTCACCCTTCAATTTCACTTCAAAATCCCTGTCTCCTTAATAGAGAAATACCTACATGATGAAACAAAGCACAATTTTCTGGTGACCCTTGTATGAGTAGAAATCTAATAGCTTTCTTGCAATCTGGAAAATAATTTTTTCTTTTTTTTTTTTTTTCATAGAACTTTGTAAAAGCTAATTGGAATGCAATCATAGACCAGATTAAACTCTACAGATTTAATACACTTTCACTGTTCAATAGCAAACATTTTTTTCTGTATTCAAGAGGCACATCCTGGACAACTGATCCCTTTCACAGAAGGTATGTAGTTTGATCTTGGTTAGAGAGAAGGCTACCATATATCACTTTTATTACTTGGTTTATATAAGAATAAATGTTTTACAGAAGTTCTGAAAATAATTTATGTCAGGGAGGATGAAACATAGTTGTAGTACTCAAAATACTTTAGTTTTCCCTGAGTCTGTTTTCTCAGTTGTTTTACTATAACTGGATCATCTTTATTACCCTGAAGAAATAATTTGCTCTTATTAAGACCAAGTACTCTGTTGAAGAATTTAATATATTACATTCATCTTTAACATTAAAAGGCCTGAGCCAAAGTTCACTGAAATCAATAGAAAGTTTGTTAGGGACACCAAAGGGCTTTGCATCCTTTTAAGGAAGTTTTACTCTGAAGAAGCATCTGTATTAGTTGTCTAGTTATGACTGGCATATCTAACTTGGATATTATTAGAGGTGTAACTATGATGGTGCAGGGACAAATTATAAGCATTTATGCAAATCCTTGAGCAGGTGGGGTTTGGTTTTTTTAAGTGTGAGATAAGTTTAATTCTACCATGGTTATATTACCAGAAATACCTGCCCTAGTTAGAGTATGTATAGTTACACCAGTTGAAGTCACTCCAGTATACACATATTTACTCTGCCTAGAGGTTTCATGTGTTAGAGTGATATGATTTTTTCCCTTAAATCAGAGAAATATATATCTGTCTGGTTTTGCTTCATCACTGGCTGGATCATGCTCCTACTTATCAGCAGCCATCCGTAACAGTCTTCTCTAGGAGTATTGTCATTTTCAGTTACGTTCTAGTTTCTTCTTTCATGACTTGAAAATGTTTTGATACTCCTCCTTTTCTGATGAGTACATTTTTTGACTAGCCACCTGTGTTTCCCTGGTGGATCTGCTAATAGCAATAAATTAATCCCTAGGTGGATTATAACATAGTTAAGCACCATTATATTGGCAATTGAGTCAGGAAAACCCTTTTACCTTAGTTCTTTAGAGAGTTACTGAAAAAAACCATCTTAGAATGTCATTGATGTTAAGCAGTATAAAAATTGTTATGTGCTGGAATCATTACTTTCCTTCAAGTGACAGTCAAGCCTAAACCTTAACAAACATATTTTAGAAGTATCCACTAGACTTGCTTATCAGTCCTGAGAGTCCTGATAATCTATTATCATTTCAGAACAATTTAAATTCTTCAATAAACACCTTAAAAAATTCATTTAACAAGAGAGAAAGCTCCTTATCAGGTATTCAACAAAGGGTATAAGCAATCTTACATATCTGAGTCTAGTTTTGTTATGTCTAGTTGAAAATCCTTCACCATATCCAAAGCTGCTTCAGACCCAAAAGGAGCTGCCTAATAATTCCAGTCTCTTTTGGCTTGTACTAGATGGAGCTAAAAACTTTCTTTCTCTAACCTATCCATAATCCTAATTTTTTCAAAATGTAATGAAAATTCCTTAAGGCAGGCATTCTTGTTTCCTCATTTTCTGTTGCTTTAATGTATTTTTTTTCTGTTTTTTTAAAAAGTTTATGACAATTTACGTTATCCTTAAGTAATTTCTTCCAGATTTCTTCACAAGTGTGACAGCTGCAGATTTTAAAGTCAAACCCTAAATCAAGGGATTGAGGCATAAGAGTATTCTGGCTGCAACAACAGGTATCATGAACCCTGCAATTAATTTTCA
The DNA here is from genome assembly GCA_024611195.1 of Ceyx melanurus. Classification (NCBI taxonomy): domain Eukaryota; kingdom Metazoa; phylum Chordata; class Aves; order Coraciiformes; family Alcedinidae; genus Ceyx; species Ceyx melanurus. The sequence continues at coordinate 47,389 of JANHGL010014325.1, forward strand.
AGTCATGGTACTGGAACCCCTCCACCTTCTAGGTCCTCAGTGCATGGACATCACGAGAAGTATTAATACAACTTCTAAATGGAAGGAAAAATGACTGAACAAATTGAATAGTTATTAAGAATGGAGCTATTTTCCTGATGAAACATGACTCATGCTGACAACGGAGATTCAAAGTACTCTACAGATTTAATAGTCATAAGTAGTATTTCACCAGTGATAAGTGATGTTTGAAAAAGATAAAACTTGAAGGGAAAAATGTTCTGCCTGAGTTTGTTCAGACACTTTTGTTTTGTTTTGTTTTTTGTTGTGTTTTTTTTTTGTTTGGTTGTTTTTTTTTTTGTTGGGTTTTTTTTGTTGGTTTTTTTTTTTTTGTGGTTTTTTGTTTTTTTTGTTGTTTTTTTTTTAAATGCCTTTACCACAATATCTGTAAGGAACCTAGGCTTTGGGGACAGCTGGGCCTAATTGCTAAGCCTAACACACACACACATCCATATAGATAGTTTTATTCTATACTCCTTACACTTTTATTTTAATTTTCCTTCGGAACTACTTCAGAGGGTATTCTGATTGATATGCATGAACTGATTAAGTGAATAACCCCTATACAAGCAATTAGTAAGGTATTATCCTCAAAGGGTTAATGAATAAAATGTTGACAGGCAGATTTATAACATTCAAAGTATCTAGCATGAAGATGTGACCTCAGAAGCCAAAGGAGGTACAGGCAGACTTCATGCCTTTTATTCTTTGGGATGTTCAGAAATACAATGATTCAAAAACCCCTTGTCATTAATGTTTGTAGGTGGAGACAGGTTTTATTATGTATTAATTATCACCTACCACAAACCCTCCAGAATGCTATTGATGGACCATATAATATCTCTTTATTATAATCTTGCTAATTATACTGGTTTTAGCTGAGATAGTTAATTTTCTGCATAGTAGCTAATATGGGGCTGTGTTCTGGATTTGTGCTGGAAACAGTGCTGATACAACAGGGATGTTTCTGTAATTGCTGAGCAGCACTTACAGGGGGTCAAAGGTCCAAGGGGAGAGCAAGTACAGAGTGATGGTGTTTGTATTCCTAAGTCACCACTGTGTGTGATGGAGCCTGAGTTCCCTTGAGATGGCTTGAACAAATGCCTGCCAATGGGAACTAGTAAAAAATTCCTTGTTTTGCTCTGCTTGAGCATGCAGCTTTTGCTTTACCTAGTAAACTGTCTTCATCTCAACCCATTAGTTTTCTAACTTTTACTCTTCTGATTCTCTCCCCCATCCAGCTGTGGGGAAGTGAGTGTGTGGCTGGGTGGCTCTTAGCTGCTGGCTGTGTTTAAACCACCACAGTGGTGTTTCAAACCATATAGTTCCTTCTGTGCAGGAAAAAAAGAGTGTGTTACAGTATGACTATTGAAGTAGCCTTTGCAAAACTTCTCAGCTTTTTCAGTGAGTTTTAAAAGCTATTATCAGTTTTGATATAATATAAAAGAAAGATTTTATTCTTGCACTTTTTAAAACATGAAGTACATGTTTGATATTCTTCATACAGTACTGTTTTTTAATGAGGTTAAAGGCTGCACAAGGTGTCTGTTTCGTTACTGAGAGAAAGGCAGAAGAAGAAATTAGTACCGGGAAAAAAAACATTTGCTTCTCTCAGCATGATCTTTTTGTCTTCAAATCTGAACTCGTGATTATTTTCATCCTTGCTCTATTGAAATGTGGGGCAGGGGATACTCAGGGAGCTGGTTATACCTCCAAGCACACTTAGGTGTACTAAAAAGCCTTATGCGTCAGCTCCTGCAGTGATTCTCTAAATCCTTAAGCTAATCTATTGTCCATCTCCTTTATACCCAATGCTCTGTTCTTCTTTTTCTCTGTTTTCAAGCTGGACAATTCTATTTTCCGCTTCACTAAAATGAGAGTCAAAAGCCTTTGATTTATACCCTCAGTTCTCTCATTTACAGATAGCACCATTACAGAGATTTTTGACTATCCATTCTGCTTTCAGGTAAGGTTAAAAGTGCTCTGGATCTTGACAGCTCTGCAGCAACAGTGGGCTCAGGAGAGCTGCAAGAATGAGTCATGTATTCTCCAGTGGCAAGTGGGGAGGGATTTGTACTTGTAAGCAGCAAGAGGTGGTTTTCTCCTCTTTTCTTTCAAAATCAAGAGTTATTCCTGGGTAATCTCGCTAACTAAATTGATCAGCAAAGCCACCAGTATTAGGTCAAGAAGAAAGGGAATATTTTTTAAAGTTCAACCAGCCTTCCCAATATCAGGACAACCACACTTCTGTCAGTATTTCTCAATGTTTTTTGCTCTTCCCTTGACCTCCAGGGCCTGCTTGAAGAAGTTGCGTTTAGCTGGGGTTCTCAGAAGACAGTGGACACATCCATGCTCAGCCTGTGGTCCTCAGAAATGCAGGCTGCACTCTGACAGCTGGTATTTATGCTTTAAGTAGAATTGTACAATCTTCTTACTTCAAACCCAATAGCCTTTGGTGGACCAAACTTTACTAGCAGTGGACAGTAGACCATCTGCAGTAAAGAAGGAGTGTCAGGCCATGTATACAGGGAGAAAATTTCAGAGATGCCCCTACTGAAAGTTGGTAAGACCCTTTCTGCCTCTCTATGTACTGTCCTGAGACACAGATGTATTACTCGTGCAGGATTCAGTGCTTCTACATTTTTTTTGTGTGTTTTGGTTTTTTTTTTTCTGTTAAGAATGAAGACAAGAAACAAAACAACTCAGCAACGTAACTTTCCACTGAGTTTATAAATATAAATGCTAGAAGGGTTCAGGTTTCTAGTCTACATTTTTTTCCTAGCTATACTCTTAAATATATTTAGCTACACTCAGAATATAAACTGCAATAGAGAAGATCAAAGGGTTTTATTTCCAGTTTCTGACAACCTCCGATTTACATGCATTGCACTAATACAATGATTTTAAAAAATAATCATTTCCCTGTATTTAAAAGGGTTAAAAAAATACTAAAAGTGGCTATGCTTTACTAATAATGCTAGCATTTAACAACCCCATGAGTACATGAATGCTATGCTGAGGTGTATGGTGAGAAAGCAAGCTAAGTTTTCACTGCTTTTATGTTTCTGAGATTTTTCTTACATTTGACAGTCAGCCAAGCTGGGAATAGGATGGCAATGCTGCATTCCTTTATGTCCTGCCAGCTCTGTGCCACCTCAGGTTAATGAAGCCTACCTCCAGCACACTGCATATATCAGCCCATTTTAGACATAGTTGCCAGAACTAATGTCAAGAAACCAAATAAAAGCCCAGGCAAAAGGGTACTTTTAGGCTAGCAGTCAGAAAGATCTTTCTGAAGATTTTTAAATTATTATTTTTTTGTTAGGAAAATTTATTTCATAACAAAATAAGTGTCAGAAGTAAAAACAGATAGCAGTTGGTTGAGAATACGGGGAAAATGTTGCCAGTAGATTTTGAAGTGGGAAACATTTCTTAGAAGTAGACCAGATGGCACTTGATCATTTTGATACTTTCAGGACACAAAATAGATAAATTGTCAATTACCTAAAAAAAAAAAATGCACAATTTCTCAAATATGAGTTGGACAACAAGCAACAGATAAGTTAACAATATAGGGGAGTTCAATGAACAAGTTAGCCTAGATGTGTAAAATTCTGTAGCAAAATGTGACATGCAGGACATGACAGAGTTTGTCTCAAACGATCCAAGAAGCTGAGACACTCAGGATATCTGTTGTTTGTCTTGACATTCCCCCCCCCCCCCCACCCCCCCCCCCCCCCGTCACACCGCTCGCGCGGGGGGGGTGCGC
>JANHGL010014325.1:51296-78936 GCA_024611195.1 Ceyx melanurus
CCACTGACGTCGTCGTCTGGACCGTGGTGGTGACTATCCTATCGCTTGCTGTCCTCTGCTTTCTCCTTTCTCTCTTTTTCTTTTCTCCCTGTCCTATCTGCCTTAGGAACTTGGTTATGAAACTCCAATATAACTTTGTTATGTACGTGACATCTGACCTCGTCTGCATCTTAATTTCATCATTTGGGGATCACCTTTAAACCTTTCATAAAAATTTCCACGTATCCTAATATCGGATCGTGACACAAAAGATACTACTTTTAAGCATATTTTTTTTACTCCAGATAAAATACTTCAGTTAGCAGTGATGTTTTTCCCTGGCCTTATTTTTAAGTCGTATTTCCCACTTAGCACTTAGATCATCCACCTATCTTTTGATGTGTTGCCTTAACTTTTAAATCAACTGGTGATTTGTGACAAAAGAGACAGAGATCTCAAACACACTCACTTCCTACACAATTAGTGTATATACATTTTGATAGAGAATTCCCCACTAATGTCTTCTAGTTGAACTATGAGCACAAACCATATGAGACATCAGTGAATATGTATTAGTGCAGTTTGCACTGAAAAACAAAGCCAGAGAAAACCAGGCTTTATTCTTTGTGCTGCTCATGCAGTGGCTTTATTTCTCCACAATCTATTAAATTCAGTAGCCCATATATGTGAAAAAGCTGTCACATTTACAAGAGCACATCCATTAATAACCTAATTATATTATTATTATTGTTGTTACTTGCTATATAACCTGCTATGGTACCAAGTTCTATAGGCATCCAGGCAGCCAAGGAAGAAAAGTCCTGACCCATTTTCTACTGATGTCAACTACAGTATTTTCTTTGCCTCAAATACATCAGGCCTCTGTGAAGGAAGTGCATGACAAGTGAGCTTGTAATGTTGGAGATGAACCATCAGAAATCCTGATTCTATGTTATTTTTATTTTGACCAAAAACATCAGGCCAGGTACCTCAGATAAGCAACAGGGAGATGGATCCTTACACATCTCTGTATACACAGATGGATGGATAGTAGGAAGAAATATATGCTGAGGGAAAAAAAAAAAAAGAGGATAATTTTGTTATATCTGACAGTCACACGATTATGGATGCATAAACAACACACTGAGATATTAGTCAAAGACAGATATCGAACAGGACATCAATCTGATCCAATCCAGTATGAATTGAAACTATTTTAGACACCAGTAATGCTCAGCAAATGGAGCTGGGGGATGTTTTCATGTACACATATGTGCACGTTTATGTGTAATACAATCAAGAGGTGCCAGAATGGTGTTAAACTTCAGGCCAGTTGTTTGCATCTTAGAAAATACTTAGAACAACATCAACAAGAAGTCTGTGGGATTATCCATAAAAAGCAGAGTCTCTGGGTCATCACAAACATCTTTGCATATAGCATGACCAGCTGGCAGAAAGGAAGAATAATTTTATCTAATATTTTAACTTAATAGCCGTAAAGAAAGCCTGACTAGAAATGTAAGGCATGGCTGTCTACAACAGGAGGCAGAGGTCAAATAAATGCTGTGTATTCAGAATTCCACAGGACACCACTCACAATCTTCAGGGACAGTGTTGATTAAAAATGAAAGAAGAAAATACAAAGACAGAAGCAGTAGCAGAGAAAGTCAACATATTCTGAGCTGGTGCCTACCAATCAAGTTAGTACATTGCCCCTTAGCTGGAAATTCAGTTTTCCCTCAGCAGAGCTGACTGCATATACTTTCTCAGTCTACTGCAATGGAAATTTCAATCACCTCCATAAAGCAAGTTGCAATGCCAGACAAATGATATATTCATGAAATACACTGGATCATTTTAAGAGCACTGTTCTGGTTGAGACATGTCTTTATTGAAATCTTTGTCTCAGGGCATTTTTAGTCTCTCAATGAGGTCTATGGGGTTAATTAAAAACAGATATTACAGACCATGTGAATATGGGAGGTATTCCACAATATCTGTCCTAAGTCTACAAGCCACCAGGCTATTCCACTGGAAAAAAAATAATTTAAAAGAGACATCAAACTCAGACATCAATGAAGTCAAAAGTAAGAGTGGAAAAACCCAAACTCTCCAAATGTTGATGTGTTCAATGAGATTGGAATTTTGTATATGGCACATTTATATACTAAGGCACACATCTAAAAGGACAAAAACTGCAAGGAAAAAAGGGAGGGAAAAAAAATACCTGAGGGCCAAAAAAGGAATAGCTTAGTCTGAGAATCTCAAAAGACACCATGATGAGATCCAGATACACAGAGCTGAAGGAGCTCTTCAAAGTCAGTGTGAGGAAAACATTTTTGTTCCACTCCAGATGATATTGCCCACAAATCTACCATGCATTTTCTCACATGCATAGACCAGCCCCTGGCAAACTGAGTTAGGTGTAGGGGTTGTGGGGAGGGGATATACATGGCAGACTGACAGCCTGAGCGCATGAGTTGACTAGCAGAAATTCACTCACCTGCCATGTGCAATATCCTCCACCCAGGAGGTACTTCACATGAAAGCAAATGAGGTGTTAGCTGACTTAAACAGTGTAGAGGTCACTGCTGATGAAAGACTGGTGAGCAGGAATTCAAAGGAGCAGCTTGACAGGAATGTAATGGCATGACAGGAGTGAAAGGAGCTGAGCGTGCTGCCTGCATCTATTCCTGAAAAACAGTTGAGAGGGAGGTGAAGAGGTTCAGCTGTTTTGCATATAACCTAAGGAAAGAGGACTCAGTGAAGGGGGACTGAAGAAGTCAAAAGTACGTTGTCCAAAAGAGATGACAGTCGCAATGCTCTTTCTGCCCAGCTTTGTCCTACCATTTGCTGAGGTCATGTGGTCCCAAGGGCAGCAGCCCCACGGCTGTGGTTCCACATGACACCTTGTGTGCTGACACAGGGGACTCATCATATCTGCAAGCACAACTCATGAGAACAGAAATCACATGGTTGTAGGAAGGGAAACTGCTGCTCAAACACACACACTTTTTTGAAATCAGGGGGAGCTGATAAGTGAGCATGAAGAATGAAAACAAACTCTCAGGCACACTTTAGAACAAAGCAAGGCTTCGGTCTTCTTCAAAGTTTTCTGTCACTTTTACGTATTGACAGAAAGCAGAGGTTTCAGCTAGTTTATACATTCATGATTTCTGTCAAAAAGCTTCATATTTTTAGGAAGGGGATTAGAAGAAGATGAAATTTTTCATGTGACTGAAAAGGCTGCAAACTCTTCTTGATTGCTCTTAATGTTGACTCAGTGTAAAGAGCTGCCAAAATTTTCCCAATCACCTCCATGACTGAGTACAGAAATGAGCCACATGCCAATTAAATCTTTTTTAAACGAGGCCTAGTAGTCAGCATTGCCAAAATACATCTTTATCATTAAAATAACAAATAGCAATACAAAACGTGCAAAAATAGGAAAGGTCTCTCTGTTATGGCCCAGCTCAGGGAAAATACATGTCAAAATACCTGACTGACCTTTAGAAAACATTTTATGCTAAAAAAGTGTGAAGCATGAAATTGAAGTCATATCCTGCTCTTTAGTATTACTGTGTAGAGATAAGAACCAAACCACTTGTTTTGAGGTCTGGAAAAGAATGCAGGCAATAAATATCAACTTGCTTTATTTCTTCATAAGCAGCACAATATTTCAGTCTACAAATCTCAAGCCACTTTCCATTGCTGCTAACAGCTCAATCTAATATAAAAACTGGGGACATGGATGAAAATGGGATATAATTGCTGTTTTATCCTGTAGTCTATACCAAGAATAGCCTTCATTTGATCCAGATGAACAGCTCACAGCTCCAGGACTTGCATAACTTCTCTGTTGCTCACTTACATCCCTTGCTTGCAGGAAATCAGGTTCCTGTTGCTAATCAAGTTCATCATTATCACTCATCCACAGTCTCACTAATCTGAGAGACCTTTATTACTCCGTGTCTGTGTGGCTACCCCAAGCCAGTGATTTAACCTCATCTTTGCCAGGTCATGGCATGTGGTAGAAGAGCACACACATCTCTAGGGATGCAAAGAGGTAGGAAACTGGTAGGTGAATGGTTAAGCAGGAGGTGCTTCTTCCCTTATCCATTGTGCCTGATGTCATGCCTGACACTGTGAGATCTGTATGTTAAGTAGTTGGGGTTTTTTTCTTGAATATCACCTCTGCTATCCTGAAGTGTTTAACTGCTGCTGATGTACCTAGTTGTACTGCCCAGCTCACATTTCTGCCCTAGAATGATGGTTACTGATGGGTCAGAAGGCTGCTATAGGAAGACACTGCATTATGTTTGTCTGAATGTGGGCTCCCATGTCTTAGGTTTTGGCTCCTTTGAACTCCACTGCTAGCATCTCTTCTTTCTAAATGGAAATGTCTGAAATCTTTAGACTATAGTTCCTCCTTTGCTGAAAAAAAAAGGAAGTGGTATTAGGAGGAGGGAAAGCTTCACCCTATGTTGCTTTGAGTTACAGTAGAATAAAGCCCCCGAGCAGCTTTTGCTCATTGGGTCTCCTGAATAACTCAGAATCACCAAAATGAGGAGCCCTCATGGAAAGAGGAAATGAGACACAAATATTCTCAAGTGCACTCAGCAGATCTCAGGGGTGCTTTCTGTAAAAGACAAATATTGATTTCTATGTAGATAGGTATCTATGTAGACACCCAGCCTACTGCGACAACCTGCACAAGGTATTTGCCATCTGCAATGTGTAAACACCTTTCAGTTACTTCCCATGTCATAGTCAGATTTTCCTAAAGATTTTTGGTTGGTTGGTTGGTTCCTTAACATGCATGTCCTTCTGCTTAGATTTTCTAACACATTTTCTGCCCTAGCTAAGCTGGTTGATGTTGTGTTGCTATTGAGCATCAACATATATAAAATTATTCAGATACAGAAGTGTTTTCAAAGAGGCTGATGCCATCACATGACTGTGAAAATTTATGGGGGGGAGTTTTCACATGAGAGACAATTCCTTCAAAGAGTAGAAAAAAACAAGAAAGGAGCATCACAGTATCTCAAAGAGCAGAGCTGGAACTTGTTGAGGAAAAGAGAACTAAAACATGATAAGAACAGAGTTTGTAGATTCATTTTTATATCTCTTCAGCTTTTACTGCATGGCAGTAAATCCCTTCAACGTGTGATATTTAAATAAAAAGTACAGTTTTGTTATTTTCTGTTAGCAAAGATTCAACCACTACCCTGTCCCCACAAAATGATACGAAAATGAATCTGGCTCTGAGGCTTCCAAAGCACAATGGATCCATTTAGCTGTAAGAATACCATATGCAGAGTCCAGTCCACCAATTTATGCCTGTCTCCAGTTACTGTATTCAAGTGACAAGATCTGTCAGGGTGTTGATGCTGACCTCATTAGCTTGTGCTGGTGATGCACTCTGCAGTCCCCTTTTTTCATTGTAAGTGACCATCTGAAACGTCCACATCCTTATTCTTTCTTATACTCTGGACTTGTTGTGTAGAAATTTAACTTATTTCAGAAAGAAAAAGTCACACTTTTATCCAGGTGTAGGAGGTGTGTTATCCTATGCACAGGTAATGTGAAAACTGGTGTTGGTTCATTGGGTAGCACCTTGATGGGTCTCATGATTTGCTATCCTCACTTTCTGCTGTTAATCTGCTTATTTTTTTTCAGTTAATGCTATACCCACTGACAGCAAGTCAATGGGCCAGCCTGGGGAACCCAGGGAAGAATAGCTCTTGAAAATTTGGTCTTATTCCCACAGCCTGTTCCCATTTGGCTTACCATTCTCTGTTCTTTCTGTGCATGTTTTATATGCATGTTTTATTTGCATTTGCATGTTTTATTTCCTTCTGTTTTGCTCTAATTGGCAGAAGGTACTTGGGTTTGTTCACTGACATCTGAATGACAGAATCCCTTCTCTCTAGGATTATTCCTATTGCTGAGTGCACGGGAGTTTACTGCCTGGGTAGTTTCCTTTGCTTTGGCCATGCAGGATGACAGTTAGTCATCCTATTTTGCTCTGGCTACCTCTTTTCTGGCAGCTTGCTTCAGACTTCATTGAGTTTATTGCCTACACTGTGTCAAACTACAGTTCATTATTGTCGTCATTTTATTAAAACAGTCCCTAAGTGCACCAGATTCTGAACGCTTGACCGCAATATTCCACGGAGATCTACTTCATTTTTAGATTGGTGAAAGCCAACAGTAAAGCTGCCACTAGCAACCAAGCTAATGCCTTTGTGAAATGCTGCCATGCTTTCCCAGAGCCTGGCATTTAGCTGTTGGCTCTTGAATGCTGTAGCTCTACAGGAGGTGCATATTACTTTTGCATACCAGGGGTAAAAGGCACTTCTAATGCAGAGGAAGGAGCTTTAAGCCCATCTGAAATCCAGTTCTATATTTAGAGCTTCATACATTCTTTATAAGTTTTGTGTTATCTTTTCTGATCTGAAAAGGAAAGCAATGCCTTTGGCCTTTATGCCATATATTAAACTCTATAGAGTGTAAAATAGAAAGAGGAAATGTGTATGAGTCGATAAGTGATCTTTAATATGTAAAATATGCTGTTTACCTCCTTCAGATCTATAGTGTAGATACTGTCTGGTTTATGCGTAGTGCAAAAATGCAAAAGTTTGTGTATTTTAATGACGAGTGCATAGGGATGTTATAATGAAATGTAGATTCCTGAAAACTTCACAGCAAAGCTGGAGAAAGTCAAAGAGAAACTGCAAACAACATTTATGATTAGTAAGGTGTAAAAATGTGCAGGGCTTTTATGATTCTAAGCCAGTGTTGTGAAGTAGAAGGAAAATATGAGAGGTTTAGCATTTGTGTTCTGTTGATACTTTATTGTTTCATATGATCTCAGCAATAACACTGTGGAGCATTTTAGAGTTAATCATGCCTTTATGTTGAGTTTTTCCAGGGAAAGTGGAAAAATGTGTACAGTAGTGTTTGTGTGTGAATGACTGTTCTTGAAGAATCTCCTTTTAGTGCTAGTGAAGCTCTTTAGGTAATCGTGTCTAAGTATTTTTAATAGATCTTGGTAATATTCCACTCTAAGTATCTTTGAAAACTTTCCAAGTGCTCCAGAAAAATGCTTTGGATCCTGTATTACCAAGAAAAACAAAAAGAAGTTCAAGCCTTGGGTTTCCCAATCAGGACCAACTGGTTTAATTTCAAAACTTGTATGGAGGACTAGAAATATGCAACCTCCTTACCAAACTCACTACAAAGGAATCTGTTTCATTAGCTTTTTAAGACAAAGTACAGCTAAATCATTGAGTTGGGCTGGTGAACTGAGTGTGAGGAAAAAATAATGATCTCAATCATATCGACACCATCCAACCGAATAAACTGGCCAATTCTAGTGTTTGAGGGCCTGCCTCAAGCAAATAGAATCAAACTACTAATGCAAACAAAAAAAAAGGTGACATTTGTTTAGCAACTCAACATTGATGTTAATCAAGGAGCAGAACCTTATAAGCATAATTTTTCTCCCATATATTGTAAAAAAATTACAGTCATAATAATAGATTCCTTTCCCTGAGACTGATTTTACAGCAATTCTAAGTAATTACACACATCTGGTGATAACTTTAAAAGCTGCAGTTATAAAAAGGAGCTAAACTAAAGACTACAGATTCCCTGTGCTATAATAGATCAGATTTTGGAGCCATATCCATTGTGACACCCTTTAAAGGACAAATGCTGCTTCTAATTTGAAAAGACTTAAATGTAAATTTATTTATAACAGTGTTATTATTAATATCCATGTTGCAGAGATCTTAATTTCCCCAATGCTGAAAAAACAGCATGGAAGAATTTGATGCACACCTCTAATTAAGTTCAACCCAATGACAAGCAGTGTTATATGGCAGAAAATTCACATCACAGTGTCCTTGACTAGACTCATAGTTAACTGATGAAAAGCCCACCCCCCTCCCATACACACATGTATTTACTATTAAATACTATTAAACTATTTTTATAGTTTAAAAAACAGTGGTATACATTGCAAAAATGTGTAAGGTAGACATTTTTTTCATCTTATATAGTTCAGAAATCTGTCACATGCTCTTGGCTGGCTCATCAAACCCTGACCACCAATCCATCTTCCCTGTTCAACTCAAACTTCCCAGACATCTTGGTAGTGTCATACAGATGTCATTTTTCAAGCAATCCAGCAGAGAATAGTTTCTTTTATTTCCCAGAACAGACATTCCCTCCTCCACCAAAAATTTCAAGACAATGCTGGTTACTGGATTACCACAAAGCTTAACCTTGGTACCACAGGGACATAGATAGCTTCAGTGAGACTCTCCAATAGCAGAATCTTCACCACCATGAAGAAAGCATGACTGTTCTGCATGATGATTTTAAGATTTCGGGGGGAAATGCCTCTTGCATGTAGGGTCACAAAAAACCACTATAGCAGAATTCTCGGGAGCCCAGGCTGCACAACCTCCCAGCTTCTAGGCTTATTTATATTTTTCTTACTTGAGTACAGAGATGACTGGTTATAATATATAACTAATTACAGTGGTTTTCTTTCTCATGTTTTCAAAAGTTACCAGAAATCATTTTTGGGAGGGGAACAGAAGGGAACCTGTATGCCTTTGTGACTGTCCACTGAATTAGGTTTGGGGCATGATGATTTGTAAGTATAAGTAAAGGCAGGTCAGCTAAGCAAAATGTTTGACGTAAGATGCAGACACACATGCTTGCGGCATGTGCAGAACAGAAAATGAAATTGTTTATGTGTCTGTCAGTGTGTATCTGAATAAAAAAATCAGTCTCTGCATTTTACCTGACAAGTAATAAACCCATTCCCAAGTCAGGACAAAATCCTGTTGCCATATAGTCAACCACTGCTTCACTAGAGTCATGGAAGTGAGGTAATAAAGTAATTAGAAAGTAATGAGAAACACATTTTAAAAATGTTGTTGGGTTGTTTCTTCTAAAATACTTTCCTGAAAAAACAGGCATCTTACTAGCATCATTCCAATTACAGAACTGAGAGGGAAGGGAAATTATAAGTAATAATTTTAGAAATAGCCCCAGGATGCACTGTGTGTGCCTCTGAGCCAGGAAAGCCCCAAAGGGCATAAGTCTGGAATATAGGAACTGGCTCATTCCCAAGCAGAGAGCAGCAGTTTCACTGAAAGCCTGACAGACACACTGCAATGCATGGGTCTTAAAAGCAGCATCAGTGACAGCCATTCAGATCTGATTCTCCAAAATAATTTGGGTTCAAGAGAGCAAAAATAGCAAACATTTTGAGGATACATCCTAAGTATCATCAAAGCCCTGGTTCCACATCCCATTGGAATGATTATTTTGTTATTATTGTTCAATAGAATGATCTAAACCCTGTTCTTTCAGTGACCTCAAGAGCCATGTAAGTTCCAAAATGAGTAGTCCTGGGCAAAACAGTGGACTTGTACACATGGCAAGTGTACAGAATTTTTTGGTAGGATGTGGCACCAGGAAAAGCACTCATATGTAATGATTATAGTGACTTTCATTATGCAAGAGGGTATTGTTTAGTGAGTGTTTTCTGTGATGCTACCAGACAGGGCAAATCATACTTGTTTCTTTGTACTCATGCTTTCAACTCTATTCAACAAATCATTTCTGGAGATGTTTTCTCCCTCCATTTTAATTCTTAACTTTCCTTGCCCAGTTTGATGTAGCACAGAGGAGAGAGGAGTCACCTAGCATTTGAGTTTTGGAACTGGCTCTTGTAAATCTCAGCAGCCAGCCAGCAGCTGACATCTTCTAATGTGAATGATCCTTTTCTGCAAACAGCCAAGTCCCTTCTTCTGGGTTCTGCTGTTGCCAGCACACTGCTATAGAAAGACTCTCAGGGACAAAAATATGTTAAAAAATAGGATCAGGAAGGGAAATAATATTGGCTGCAAACCTGTCAACCCAAATCAGACGTTATCTTCTCTTCTTGCTTCCAATTTAGGAGAAATATGCTAAGGATTTGAAAATGTGACTTTTCATCCAATATGATCCTATTTTTCACTCCCTAAGTTAAAAAGTGCCATTATATTAGTGCTCGCTCTCTTCTGAGTTTCTAAAGTGAAATAAAAGTGTCTTGTTTTTAATGGGCTGGAAATGTAACAGCATAACAATCATTTACACCTGAAGTTTCTCTTTCCTCTCACTTCCCACACCTCATTCAAATCCACAAAGGCCTTTTTCATGTCAAGCACATGAGAGCTTTTTGTGTGGTCAAATTGGGTTTTTTTGTAGGCACTAATAATTCTGCCTGCTGCTAAGCAGGACATACTCTTGATAGGCCTAATATGTTTTTTAATTTTAGATGAGAGAACAAAACTGAAAGTTCCATGGGCTGTCTGCATAGGTATACTCCTCTTGTTTCTTCTGGCAAGTCCTCCTTCTCAGGACTTCCTTCAGCACTGAGGATCTGGAAGCATGTTGTACAACCTGCCAGACTTCCCATGTCATTTGGAGTTCTTAGGTTCCAGCTGTGAGAAGCAAGCAACTTCAGTGGGAAATTCAGCTCACTTTCTTTTTTTTTCTCAGAGCAAGTTACAGGTACTTCAGCTCTCAGAGAACAATCTAAAACTATGACACAGGTGCTACCCTCTTCGCCAGGGACAGAAGGCAGATTAAAAATATAATTTAAAAACTTCTGTGATCTTTAACCTAGTGTCTTTGTTGTCCTTCTCGGAAGTGGATGAGTCACAAAGACTCCACAAATTATTTTGGAGCATTGGGTTTGGCAGTCCTGAGCAGACAGGCAGACAGACATCTGATGTTTAAAAGACATGATACACAAGAGAAAGCCACAACTATGTACACACTGCATAGAAAGGGAAGCTGGCTGGAGGCCCTGTGTTCTCTCTATAAATTGCCAAAGGGAATGAAATTCAGAGTAAATGCTCAGACTTGTTGATTAAATCAATCCATTGCTACTACCCAATGCATCTTGTGTTCTCTTTTATTGCAGCACATTACCCAGCAATAGTTGATACCATAAATGATCTATACAGTCTTCTGGAGCTCTAGGTGAAATAAGGACAAGGTGATCTTATTATTTTCAATTTTTTCTACTTTTTTTTTACTTCAATCAGGCCTTTATCATCCTCTTAGGTTTGTTGTTGTTTTTTTTTAATGTATATATTTATTGTATGAGAAGATAAAAGATTTCATTCTGGAGATGCATAAATAACTGTGAATGAGGAAGGCACAGAGTCAAGCTGAAGTGGATGTCCTGATAAAATGTACAGGGGACCTACCTGTGATGGAAGAAATAACAAAGGATAGACAGCAAGATTCCTATGGACTTTTCTGTGCCATTTTTCTATCAGTCTGCCTGGTGAGCAGCAGATTATTGTTTAAATTAAGAATGCAGTCTACTAGCCCTAGCTGTTTGGACCTGTAGGCAACATCATAAATTAAAACCTTTGGGGAGCTGGTGCAACAGGTCACAGAGCTTCAGGGTCTCCAAACAACAGGGAAGCTAAGTCCTACTCAGCCTTTTCCACTTTCAAAGAAACACACAAATAATATTGTCATGGCAAGACTGTCACGTTGCTTTAATACAGTATAAACCCCATGATCAATTGTGTACAAATGGCACACAAGATAGCATATGCAGGCACTCAGAGCTACCCAAGTCCTCACTTCTCTGGAGGTCTCTGGAGCTGCACAGACAGCATGTCCACTTCCATCAGGCCCAATACATCAGTGGGAAATATTTCATGAAGTTATAAGCTCATTTACGTTGGAGGCAGACAGTCTTCCTGGCCAAGTGCCCATCACAAAAGTAAATAAGAGACACTGCAGAAAATTGCTGCCCACAAAATACACACACACACACACACACACACACACACACACACACACACTGATGTGTGCACTCTTGGAAGAGGCAGCCAGACTTATCAGTCTATTTTTATCAGTGCAGTAGTTCTAAAGACAACCAGGCAAGACTATTAACATCAATAGCTGAAAGCCAAACTCTTAGAGTTCATATAGCAATTGTACTGTATATTTTACATGGCAAAACTAAATAAAAGACAGAACTGCAATACACATATATGAAATTTTGTATAGTATTGAGCTTCAAATACTGCTTTACCTGCTCAAACCCAAAAGAAAAATTGCTTTTTAGACCAGAGGGTTTTCTAGGTCTTCCTCTCTACATAAAGGGCTTGTTTTTCCCTCTCCTGTGTAAGACAAGGAAAACTGTGCTACCAGTGCTTTGTAGATGGCATCATGTAGGAACATCTTCAACAGAGTACAGGCTACAGACAACTCAGGCTATCATCACCCAAAGTGACCATGTCAGCCAAATGGAACTGTGGTAGCAGAGCAGGCCAAATGCTAACTAAATAACATTTACAAAAATGAAATAAAGTGGCTAGGCCCAAAGGCAATGTGGCAGACAGCATTTTGCAATTGCTCTTTTTAAGGAGGTATATTTTAATGCTATTTTTATATCATGCAGATACTGCAAATATTAATTGCTCACCATCTTGCAAAGATTCCAGCACTAACTGGATCTTACTTTTTTTCACATAAAAGGAATATATCACAGACAAAATAGGACTATCTCCCACATGGTCAGGTTTTAACAGAAATTAAAATCTTAAATTTCTCCCATTTATTGCTCTGTTGTTAACCAGTTAGAGAGCCTGGAAAGATGCCAGTTAACAGCGAGTGTAAAGGAGAGTCACTGCCTATTCTGTTTTAAAGACAAATTTCTTTAGCTGCTCATGCATGATTATATTGAGCGGAACAGAAGAACAAGATATCATATCTTTTTCATATGATCACTTAAAATTTAGGAATGTTTTTGGGGTCTTAGCCAGACTAGGGCTCTACTGCATAAGGGCCAGTTCAGATAGGGAGTCTATGAGCAGTCACAGGCTTTGCAGTTTTAGTCTGAACATTTTTTTTCCTGAAAACCATAGCTGGCTGCATAGAGATTACTGCCTGAAAATGTCACTATTTTTGAAGGAGTATGTTTCTCATCCGAGTGCCTGGAAATGAAAGTCCTAAATGCTCCAGCACCAGAACACATATAAAAAGGCTGTAAAATGAAATTGTCTGCTTTCATGGTGTTAAATCAGTCCTGTGATTGACTGAGAGAAGGTGTAAGGAAGGGAAGGTGTGATTCAGGGTTTCTAAATGCTGGAGTTGGGCAGAACTGCAGGTCATTGTTTCTCCATCCCATTCCAAAATGTAGTGATTTTAACCAGACACCATCTTAATCAGACCATCTGCATCCAGATATAAGGCAGTCAAAACTAATTCTCTGATACCAGTATCTGGTCTGCCACGTCATGACAGAACACTGGTACCCAAGGATGTTCAGGGATATTTCACATGCTGAAAAATGCAATTCATGTGCCACCATATTGATGCATTTCCATTTGTGAGAGCTATTTCTTTGATGTTTGTCCTGTTTTACTTTGGCTTGTGCTACGGCTGTGGGCTGCCACTCACTCCAAACTCATAACAGGTTTAGACAAAACTACTGCAGTTCACCACGTTAAACACTAACCCCTGTTTATGGCATAATCAAGACACAAATTACCTTGCAGTCACATATAATCACCTTAATTTCAACTGCTTGGCCTTCTGAGTGTGCAAACCAGCCTGATACCAGCAATATTTTTCTTGGGTGCAAACTTCAAGATGCTCATTCCCTAAATTACTGCTACCACAGTAGCTCTCAGGCATGGAGAGAGACTTTTTATTTACTGAAGATGCAATGTATTGGTATTTGCTGGACCTCTTGCTTCAGTATTCAGGTATCACAGTTCAGAGAAAAAAGACTTCCATGTGTTTTTCTTTCTGACAGACTCCTTTGGCCACTGCTCAGAAACATGTGAATTATAGACAGGCACCAAGCCAGTATGGCCTTCAGGTCAGCTGATATGGACTCTCCATGCCTAAATCAGAGCTAGGGGAGTGTCTGGAGACAGAAAAGTTCTTTTTTTTTCACACAAATCCCCTTGTGGGGCTTATCTTGGAGTTAAACTTTGCTATCTGAGCAACAAGGTTAATCCAGTAAATTTGGCTTGAAAAGACAAGATTTAGGTAAATGAAAGGACAAAGAAAGCTACAGCTAGCAATTGGAATGAAAAGGAGCAGAAAAAAATAATCATTTTGCATTCTTTTGGAATTTATATAGGAAGCTTTTTGAAATGAAACCAGTTTTTTAAGGTCTTTGAAATTTTCCTCAGTTTCCCTTCTAAAGGAAACAGAATCATACCTTATATTTCTAAGGAGATCACATTTGGGGTCTTTCAAATTTCAGAACCCTTAGTCTATTGGTTTGTTGGGTGGGTAGGTTTTTTGGTTTGGTGTGGGGTTTGGGTTTGGTTTTTTTTTAGCTTCTTTATATACTTCTGCTATATTTCTGTGATTTTTCATTCATCTTTCCACATTTTCTCCTGGTCTGGAAAGCAATTCCTGCCCATCAACATTATCAGTGAGTGGTGGATCAGTGGAACAGGCTCCCCAGGGAGGTGGTTGAGGCCCCATCCCTGGAGATATTCAAGGTGAGGTTGGCCAAGGCTCTGAGCAGCCTGGTCTAGTTGAGGGTGTCCCTGCTCCTTGCAGGGGGACTGCACTAGATGATCTTTGGAGGCCCCTTCCAGCCCTAAACATTCTATGATTCTCAAATGTTTGCCTTAGCCTCTTGTCTTTAAGGTTTCTTTAGTCTGGCCTGAGCATTATGTCCCTCAGAATGCTCCCACATTGTTTTCTTCTAAGGATCCACCTGTGCTCCCCTCCAATGGTGCACTGAAAGGGCCATAAGCTTTTGTTTTGAAGCAGCTCAGCCTTCATGGGACCAGGACACTAGAAAGAGCGAGAGGTATCCGTGCAGCTGGAGGTGGCAGCTCTTCTGTTTGCATATCAGAATGAAAATTGTGAACACCCAACACCTGCAGAAAGATGGGCTGACAAATATTCTATTCATGTCCGTTTGTTCTATTTCTGTTTGTTCTCCACCCTTTCATTATCCGTGTTTTATTCTTATTGTCTTTTTGGATCAGCAAACCAAATTAAATATTGATCAGTGGGCCGGATTTGTCTTTCTTCTCACATTGATAAGAACTAGACTTACAGTGGCCAAGAGTACTACTTGAGCTGAGCAAATCACCAAATTAATGTAGTTTTGATTAGTGAATTGTAGGAATGACTGCATCCTGCCTTACCCTGCATCACTGATGGCAGACCAGCTTAATCAAAACCCATGAGAAGGAAAGCACAACAGAGAATTCCTTCCTCTGGTGTTCATTCCCCTTTGCTGTCATTGAGCAGCTTAGGGACTCCTTGCAGTGGCAGTTGAGCTCAATTTAATACCCACTGGTGAAAGGAAACCAAATGGTTGGATCCAATCAAAAGACCTCTGGATTTTAGCACTCTTGGATGCTTAGCTTACACAGGCAGTGGTGGAAACCACCCTGCTTGTTCATAAAATGACTTGGTGATCTACCAAGGCCTGCTCTCTCAAATCCATCATCTGGTGTCAAACTGGGATTACATCCCCTCTGCCACAGCACACCCACACCAACTGGTGAGTCCCTCTTGTTTGCTCTCACACAACCACAAGCTACTTGAACAGCTTTTGCCCCTTTCATGGGGCAAGGAGTGGCTGTTTGGTTTCTTAGCAGCATGTTTGGGTAAAAAGGGGAGCTGTGTGTAGAGAAAGGTGCCTATTGTAACTTGTGTTTGCACAGAAAATTTTGAAAGTGCAATGCAAACAGGGACATCAAATACAAGATATATTTCAAATATGGTC
Organism: Ceyx melanurus; assembly: GCA_024611195.1. Lineage (NCBI taxonomy): Eukaryota > Metazoa > Chordata > Aves > Coraciiformes > Alcedinidae > Ceyx > Ceyx melanurus. The sequence goes on from JANHGL010014325.1 coordinate 67,081, forward strand.
TTAAGTCTGAAAAGTGTGGGAGAGAGATGACCTATACCTTGCTGGGTGTTAGCGTTGCTAACAGGACCAACATAACATCTTCAATTGTGCATAGACATCATGACAGATGATCATTTTTCAGGTTAAAAAGTTCTGCCTTTTTTTTTTCCCATCTTAAAATATTGTGTGATTTAATCTCTGATTATACTCGATGTTTATCCACAGTGTACCACACTGTACACTATAGACACTTTTTCTTTTACCTAAGGAAATCATAAAAGACGTATGAGAAGGAAGTAAGAATATAAATAATCCAAAAGTTAGAAGGTAAATTCCTTTGCTCTGAAGACATGCCTGGTAAATATTAGAAATGTGCTGTGTAACTATATACTGTGTAACTTTCACTGAAGCAGAACATCAGAAAGGCTAAATCATAGTGCAGTTAAGGTGGGACAGGACAAACAGCTAAGTGGCAGCAGGAAAATTCATCTCTGTAGGGCTAAACCCAGGTATCAAAGTAAGAAAATATCATGAGACAGAGCAAGCTACTAAAGATCCATAAGAAATGAAAAATAAAGTAAGTTCAAAAGGACAGTGGTCTAAGTTTACCTGATTTGCACTTATATGCTTCAGTAGCTGTGTCAGGGTTTTTCAACCATGTAGTAGGGGTTAGTAGGCTCTTTCAAAGCACACAGCAAATACACACAAAGACCTGCTGTTGTGGTTGTCCTAAGTAAGTGCAAAAGTTGATGAAGCAGGCTTTGGCCAAGCTTTAATCTATACCTTGTCCATCTCTCCCAAGAAGAGCCTCTAGCTCCCTGCATTACACCCCTCGAAGCACACTGTTGATTTTCCTAGCAGGCTCAAGTTACTGAGCAACCAGCTCAGGGGATAATGAACCTACAAATTGTACATGTAATGATTTTGAAAAAGGGGCATTTGAAATGAGTAACTACTTGGCAATGGGCCCTAGAACTCTTCACTTGCATTGTCTTACATGACCATCTTCTATGTCAGCAAAGGAATTATGTTTAAAAGCAGGGTAAGATAACTAGTAAGGGAGCTAAAAGCAATATTAGAGAATCTGTTCAACTGAAGATAAATATATCCAAGATAGGGTCCCTTTTGAACTAGACAGTTGAAATTAATATAGATATTCAATTCTTCGGAAATTTAGGTGCAAAAATTTATGACAGAACTGATCCCACTTTCAGTCAAACCTAAAATGCTATAAAACTCCCCATTTGATCGGGGTGCCAATCTCTATTTTGGTATTTTTGTATTTACATGACCAGAAGTAAAGAGGTGTAAAAAGCAGTGTCTTTTGAAAGAGTCTCTGTTTTACCTAAGTAGATGCAGCTGTCTCAGAGTTTTCAGTTCATTTGTACTTTTCTGTGCTTACTACAGGAAATTCCTTGAATAACACTGAAGTTATCAGACTACAAATAACAGCCATCATGGGTAACTGGCAAGTTTTTAAGAGTTTCTGCTGCGCAACTTCTTCAAACCTTAACCATCATTCCATTCAGATTTAAATTGTGGTCAGTGAGCAAAAATACCTTCAGCACTGAAGGTAAATCTTCAAATCACAGATCTCATTTGGGAAGTTCTGGAAGCACTCCCATCAGATGTGCACTGAGGACAAAACAATTAGTCATAAGTTTCCAGCATCACACATCTTCCAGGCACATGCAGGACTGCAGCAAATGCACCAGACATGCCTGTGCTTGTTTATTGTTTCAGCCAAGTGCTGGGGAATCAGAGAAAGTATGGAGGAACCTTGGAGATGTTTAATCTGTTTTGGGTCTTGTTTTGTTTCATGTTTTACTTGGGCATACTCAGAGATTTCTTCCCTTTTTCTGCAACGAGGGCCTCAATTTATAAAAACATGGAAAGGCAATCATCTAGACCTGCCCCAGTTGGATTACACACTATGGAAAATGTGTTTAATTATGAAAAAATAAAGACAAGGGGGATATGTTTAGACTAAGAATGTAGACAGTTTCTTGGCTAGAAAAAAGCTGAACAAAAAGGGTAAGAATTTTAGTACAATTGCAAATGATTTATTTACAGTAAAAAAAAAAAATCTACATATGTTTTCACTTTAAGCTCTTGGGAGGGTCATTTCAAAGTTTAGGACTCCTGGCTGTTTGCATTTACCTCTACCTCTATTCCTCCTGCTTGCAACTTGAACATTAATATACATACCACAGCAAAAGGCAATGCATGTCAGATGTGACATATCAAGTGACACAAAAGCTGGGTCACAAGCAACAACTTTTAAATCAGTAAATCCATGCCTTTTAGTAACATTTATTGGTGCATTTTGCAATGTTCAGGCCACAGAAGTTTCCCAGTTTCCAGTCTTGCTGCCAATGAGAAATAAAATGTATAAAGTGTATTCTTTTAAAGCCCACTCACATCACAAAATAGGGAGGAGGAAGAAAATAAAAATTAAAAAAAAAATAAAATAAGTCCAACCTCTTTTTCACAATCAGTTTCCTTTAAATTTTAGTTTGCTTTGTTTTGTTTCTGCTTTCTTTACTATACCTTCAATGTATGTTACACTTAATCTTCTCTTTAACTCTCTAAAGCCTCAATAATCTTTACCCTACCTTTTTGGAGCACTGAAACAGAGAAGTACATTTTATCTGCAGATTTGAAAATGGGCTGCTAGAGCTATTCATCACAAAAAATGCAATACAGTTTAAACAAGAAGATAGTGTAAATACATGCCATCCTGAGTCAGATTAAATGTCCACCTGCCCTAATACTCTGTCTCAGTAATGTAAGCTCTATGAACAGTTCTCATGCTAACACAGGAAAAAATCAGCAGATTCAAGGAATTCAGCAAGGAAGGGGGATGTTTCAGACAAATCTTCCTCCTTTCACAGAGTTCTCAGGCTGCAGCTCACCAGTGGAGCAAGGACAGGGATCAGCCTATGTACAGTTTGCCTTGCCTAAAGAGCTATAGGAAGCTGGAGAGAGGCTGTTTCCAAGGGCCTGGAGTGAAAGGACCAGGGGTAATGGGTTTAAATTAGAGAAGAGGAGATTTAGACTGGATCTCAGGAAGAAGTTCTTGACCTTGAGGGTGGTGGATCAGTGGCACAGGCTCCCCAGGGAAGTGGTTGAGGCCCCATCCCTTTAGATATTCAAGGAAAGGTTGGACAAGACTCTGAGCAGCCTGGTCTAGTTGAGGGTGTCCCTGCTCCCTGCAGGGGGCTGCACTAGATGATCTTTGGATGTCCCTTCCAGCTCTAAACATTCTATGATTCTGTGATTCTATAGCCACTCCATGCTCTGAATACAAAGCCTAAAGCTCTAATCCATAGGTGGGAGTTTGGACTGCAGGGTGAGGTTGCTAGGGGCTCTAATGTCCAAGAGCTCTGTGACAATCAGACGAAATGGGACCAATGGGAGGGGGCAAGAGCCAGAACCCTGTCACTTAGGTGCTTTTACCACTCTGGACCTCAAAAAAAAAGAGGGCTCAAGTTTACAAACTCTTTTCTGAGTGTTCTGAAGTTTCCATACTAGGAAACTTCTGTATGCCATGAACAAAAATAATTGCAAACTTTCCTGAGTACTTTGCTGCTTGGCATGTGATGTGTGAAGACTCAAAATGGCCACGGAGAATTTCCCTTCCATTTCAAATGCAAAAGGAGTATTCACAAAGTTACAAAACTCAGACATCTTGCAGCCATTGTGAGATTTCAGAAGATCTGTGGCAGCTTTTTAAACAGCAGACCTTCACCTCCACACACATGCATCTTTATACTCCTGGAGTCAGCACAGGGAACATAAGCAGTATCAGGACAGTGTGTTTACTGATCTGGTTTAGCAGGTACATGTATCTGTGGTTGCTTTAAGTTCTACACTTCAAGCCCCCAGGAGTCAAGTAGTTCATTCAACCTCAGCCCAAGGATTACTTTTACCATCTGTGCATTTAGTAGGCAACTATACCACGCAGTGCCTTTTCAGTTCTTCCTTGAAGAATTCAGAGTGCTGCACCTCTAATTGCTAAGGAGAAATAATGGCAGTATAAAGAATCACTACAGTGTTGATTTTGTCAGTCACACCTAGATAATCCCAACCTGTGAACTTTCTGTCCCATCTCTAGGAAAGTATGACTCTGAGACAGAGATCCAGCAGTGAATGCCAAACCAGGAGGGTAATCACTTGGCAGCAGACTCTTTTGGCTTATGCTTTGAGCCAGAAAATGGACATTTTCATGATAGTGGCATCCAGACAGAGGATTCCTTGAGGGAAATAAAACTTATTCTCAGTCTCTTCACAGGTGACAACCCCATCTGCTTGGTGCTTTGTGCTCCACAAGCTTGTGTCAGTTGCATCTTCAGAAAGTAACAATTTAATGTAAAAATGGTTTCCTAGATAAGAGTGGAGGAAAAGGAAATAAAAGACCTCCATTAACTAATGAATCAACTGATGATAAAATGCATCACAGCAAGCATTACTGCTCATCATTTAATGCCAGATGGAAAATGGAAATATAAAGAACATATTTAATTTGAGGGTCTGAGGACAAGAAACATGAATTACTCTGTTGAAAAAAAAATATAGTATTATTGTTTTCACCCTTGCTTGTTTTGTGCTAGACAGGAGTCCCTTAATATGAAGTAAAGCCTATTTCTAATCTCCTTGCTAAACCCCAACCTTTGACACAGGAGAATTTGTGTTGAAACATGTCAATCATTTTGGCCAATTAACCACAATAATAAATGTGAAGAAAGGAAAAAAAATTGTGGGTGGTATTGCCAGGATGAGAGCAGTGTCTACACATTTTGAAGGCTTGTCTAGATTATGAGGTTAGCTCAATGAAAAATCATCTACAACTTGTCCAATGGATATTCCTCATCTATGATCCATAGCTTATTGATTTCCTATACTGATGACACATGTATTCAGTATCTGGCAAATGGTAACAGGATTGCGTTTCACACATATTTCCCTGAGTTTTTGGTTCCTGAGTAGTCCTCATGCTTCTGTAGCATGTTTCAGGCTAACAGCAATTCATTTGATCACTGAGTTTATCTGTGAGCTGGTGAAATAAATCAAATGTTATTTGCATGTAGCAAGATCACTAGATATTCTGGTAACAATGGTCTTGGTGATGCTCCTAGCTGACAAGGAGATAGTTAAGAAATTTCTGTTTGACTTTTAGCTTTCTTTAAGCTTATCTTGTAAATGGCAACATGGTTTTTCCTTGACATCCAAAGGAACAATGTCACTCATTTGCAGAGGGTATCAGAGGTTCTTCTGAATTTTTATTATTTTTATTAATGACCTACTTTTCCTCCCTCTGGCTGCCCAGTGACCCCTCCACATTAACTGCACGGACCTGCAGCAGGAATTTATACCTAGCTCTACAGGTAAAGCAAGAGACAGAAAACAGAAGCTGCACAAATTGCCACTGAAGGCAAGGCACAAACACCCCCTAGAATGTACGGGCTTATGTTGCCATGCAGTTAGTAAAAGAAAGGCAAATTCTGAATAATAGCAATTAGAAGTAAAACCTGAGATCTTGAAATTAGCTGAAAGCCTAGGCTCTTTCTTGAGTAGTAGCCCAGCTTCTGAGAGGATTGAAATTCTAGGAAACAAAGCCCACATGCAGCATGTACACATCCATGGCATCTCTTGGGGGTCAGAAAGCAAGAGGGAGAAGATGGGGAAAGCCTGGTTTGCTGCCAGCTCACATTTTCATTTTGAACAAATGTGTGTAAATAGTTTAGACAGAGTCCCTGTAGACCTTGATAACAGCGTTTATCTGCTCAGCCTCTAAGAATACCACAGGAGTGTGATGAAATCTGATATAATTGTCCATTTTAAAGCCAAGACTATATACATACATATATATATATATAGTGCTGGAAAAGACTGATGGCTTGGCATGGGCCTGAACAGACCTTATATTGAGGCATAAGCAACCATTTATCACTTTCACTTAGGGGATCTCTGATCTGTCCTTTGCTTTCTAAACATGAGTGGTGGGTGCAGGAGCCATTTTGCTTGAGGAGTGGATCTGGACTTCACCAGCCACAGTTTTTGACATAAGTTGTTCATGCTGGTTATAGGTTAGCTCTGATTCGTGAATTATATTTTTCATTTCCTTTCATCATTCCCTTTGTCTGAATCAGTGTCTATAAATACCCAGACACTGAGATGGTGGCAAACAATTTAGGAATGCTGTATGTAGGCAAATACCTCCTGCTCTCTCCCTGTCTCCCCAGATAAATAGCCCATCTCTAGTTACCCATCTTAAAGTCACCAATGCTTAAGCAAGTGTCTGCCAAGTACTAAGCAATGAGAGGTGCAGGAAAGGTTTTTGGGGATACCAAGTCCCTTCTGCAGCCTGAATAGTAGTACTATTATGCTTTGGTCATGAGCATGTCAGGTTTTTCAAGACCTTCATAGCTCACACAAGACCCAGATGAAGCAAACTATACTCAGGGAGGTTTTATTTATTTTTAACCTTTATAGGTGTACCACCTAGCTGTATGACATGATGCCATTATCTTGCTTTCTGTATTTTAATGTTAACTATATATGCATCCTTTACATTGTTGTTCAATCCAATCTACATTTATTTCCAGCCTTTTTTCCCCCTTTATCTCGATCTAGCTAGTAAATGAATAAGGTTGCTCTTTAGATTCAGAATCTTTGGACATTAGCATGACTGAAAAAGAGATTATATAAAATGGAGGGAAGAATCATTACTCTTTTACAGTGAAATACTGCCAAGGAACAAGCACAAAGAATACAGGGGGTAGCATATGTTTGGAAACTTTGGGATATACCTATATTGCCACTGGCAGTAATACTGACTTCTGTGTAGCTTTAACCTGAGCTGGCTGATAACACTGAAGGTTTTGCACCATGGGCTTAACAGGGGCTGCAAAAGCCAAGCAAGGATGCTGGGGACGTTCATGCCAGCAAGGTTATACTTCTGGCAGTGAAATTAGGCAGTTTGAAAGTTACTTGGCATGTGTCACTACAGCAAGATCCTGTAGGCAGGCAGAGGCACAGCCAGCACTGACCTGCTTAAGAAAACAGCACAAAAAACCCACCAGCTTATTGTAGGTGAAAAGGTGATGTACAGTTCAGCCTTGGGAGAGTTTGTGCATTCTGTATGTATCCAAACTCTCCAGAACCAGCAGTGCTGTCTGGGGAAGCTGGTATTCCTTCTGAACGAGACAAAACCAAGAGCTTCAGCTTTTAAAATTACAACCTCCTTAACCTTCTGCTGTACAAGTGTTTACTCAGCATGCCCTTAGTGTTAGCATAAATTTCACTCAGGGCCTTTATCAAAGGCCACAGTAATCAATGTAAAGACTAGGAGAAAAGTAAGCAGAACATCTTGTAGGGATTTCCAGTGGAAGTTGGTTTCCTAATTCTTTCAGCTTGACTTGAACTGTGCTTAACCTTTGGTTCAGGTTGAACTAACTCCTTTAGTTAGCTAGAAAATAATGAAATTGTCATCAAAACCAGTCACTTTTGAGTCACCAGCTAAAATGCTCAGGTATCCACCTAAAGCACTGTCAAGTGGATGAAGTTGCCTTTTGACTGAGGCTAGAGATGACCTTAAAAGGACGTCCAATATCCAAAGTCAGAAGCCTTAACTAGATCTCTAATTTCCTGTAGATAGTGAGAAGTCCTGCCACATACTCGGTGTTCACGTGAGAAAGGTTTTTCTATGTCTGGAGAATGCCTAGCACAAGGGCCGCTGACCCTGACTGAGACCTGAGTAACAGACAAGTGAATGATAATTTCTCACTTGATGGCAGTGGATTTCCTGTGGCAGATCTGCAGAGCAATGGAGCTGACATTTGGAATTGCAGTCCCTACACCCATAGGACACACGACTCTGACTGGCAGTAAGGGTCAGTGAGTTTCACAGCACTCTGTGGCAGTCTGGCAGATGGGGAGTTGTGCATCATGGATCTCTGTCCACACACCAAAGCTCCTCATCAAAGGAAACCATAAAGTTATAAGAGGTTTGGCACACACCAAACTGACACCCACAAACCTGCAGGCAGGATACTGCTGAGACTCACAGTATGGGTAGAGAGTGAGAAGACATTCATGGCTTTCAGCTCTGACAAACCCACTAAGTCAGGCTAGGACAATCAAGCCCCCAAAGGTAGGGAAGTTTAACTCTGCTTCTAATGCTTTATACCTTTTTGTTTATTCCAAACTTTCAACATGACTAATAATTATTCTTTTTTTTTTTTTTTTGCCAGCTTATGCTGTTCACTTATGCTGCAAAGTTGGATAGAGCTTGGTGGTATGAGCTGCAAACAATTTAATGGCAAAGGGAAGAACATGGTTGTTTCACCACTGCAGCAAAAAAATCCATTGACTATGATGCAACAGCTTAGAAGTAGAAATGCTGTCTTGTATTGCACTGTCAAGAACTACTTTTGCTTTTGTAGCACTATCCAGATGATTTTATTTTTTTTTTTCAAAAGATATCTACTGCAAATATATGGACTAAAAAACAAATGAAAAAGTGTCTACACCACCATGTCTGCCTATCCTGTTCTGTTGTAAAATGAAGCAGAGGGGATACAAGAGATGTCCAAACCTCCCACCTCCTTCTTGGCCAGTAGAACTGTAATATGCCAACTCTCAGCCATGTTTTGGTTGAAGTACCATGTGTCCCTGTTGCTCCATCATGAATCAGAAGTACAGTCACTAAGGTATCTGCTCTAACCTTTCAGCATCCCTGTTCTCAAGAAAAGGAAGTTGCCTCCTTCCACCCTGTGACAGGAGTCTCAAATACATGCAATTATTATCCTCTGAAAGTCCCCATATCTTTGCATTGATGAGAGCAGGCTATGTGCCATGCCATGCTTCTGGATTTCTGAAGCTTGAGGAAGTAGATTTCGTCCTCTGCTATGATTTGAAGATGTAGCTCTAGATTAAATATAAGGCCCAGACTATTTTTAATCTGTACAAACTTCAAAGAAATCTGCAGTTTGTTCTTGATATTTTTCTCATTTGAAAACTCAATGTTATGTTTCTCTGTTATATCCAGTTACGCATAAATCAATGCCACTGGTGCCTAAGCATGTTTAACTTTTCCCTTAGTAAAATGGGTTTCTTTTAATCTCTTAAAAATATTTAGTTGGATAGGTACAGTGATAACTCCCCTGATGTAATACATAAGTCATCCAAATGAGCACTTTTGTTACAGGCCTATACAGAGACTATTAAAAAAAAAAAATTAAAAAAAAATATTCGTATTAATTTTGATTTGTGCCCCATCTGCCTCTGGTAATGATCCACAGACAGATATTTATATTTGGAAAATAGTTTGAGCTGTCTAGTGGATATTTCATAGCACCCACAACTTGACTGCTTCAACAAGGAAATAAAAAAAGTAATAAATAGTTTTCAGAATGATAAAAGGAAAAATGTGTATATTTGCTGACTTTAACAAAACTGAGGCACAGAAGGATACAGAAAGGAACTAGTCGTATCTATGAATAATAAAAATACCCATTGTCATATTACTTATACGTTGACTTTCTAAAGAAAATTCTTGTTCCTGATTTAGACCCTAAGCAACTTCCTACTATTTGGTTAGAAAGAAACTCCCCTCAAAGTCACTGGTTTGTGTATCTGTTTTTGTAAGTGTTGTAGTTTTCAGTAAGAACTCTGATGCTGGCTGCTATTGGGCACCACAAAAGAATACCAACTGCTTTGAAATAAATATGGAAATATTTTGAATGGAGGCTTTCCAGGGCATAGTTTAAAGAGCTTTATGTTGGTGGCAGATCTGTAATTGTCCTTGACAAGATTTTCACTGGGGAAAACAAAACAAAACAAATATCTAATTTGATGAGTGTTTATTGAACATATTCCAGCATGACCATCCAGGCATGACATTCTGGATTCTTCAATAGATGTCCCATTGGTAGGTGTTTATAGTAGGTATTAATATGCCAATATGCAAGACATGTTTCCTCCAGCTTTTTGAATCCAGAATCACAACTAACACAACTGACAGAAATGGAGAGGATGTTAGTGGGCCACTGAGATTCTCAGCTCCATGTGTTTTTAGATTTTTTTACAGCTGGTGAAGATGTCCTGGAATAAAAATCTGTGGGAGGCTTATTTTGTCACTGACTATGTTTTGTCTATTTCTTTGGAAAAAAAAGTAGAAAACTTCAGTTTGCAGCATCTTCCACTAGAAGTAACTTAAAGCCAGAGGTGGAACAACATGGAAATACTCTGCTGGGATCCTTATTCATATTCTCATCTCTGTCTGCTTGCAGTTTCTAGTTAAGTGAAAACTTATATTTTTCATGTATTAATCAGAATTCATACCTTATGAATATGAACAAAAAATTGGCAAAAACTCACATCTTTTAAGAAAAAATTCAAACATTCCCTTAAGATAAAAAACCCTGCATTCCGTTTTTAAAGTCTAAAGTTTCCTTTGTATACTTCCAATGGACTATTTGTTTTAGTATCTTAAGGACAGCAATTGAAGCAGAAAAGATCCCCCAGTAACAAAATGATGACAAACTTTTGGAGGTACTAAAGTATACTGGAAAGCACATTATTGCAGTAAGATTGTAAAACTGGTTTAAGCCTTCAATCTCCAGACTTGTACAGACTCATACTAGACACGAAGATATATGGTATTAATGAGACAATGAACAGCTTGTGTTCAGACTTAGTAAAGCAGCACCCATGTTGTTAGTCAGTTCAGTCACTGCCAGTCACCTCCAGCAACTACAGGCTATATGATGACCTAGTATGTGCAAAGGAAGAATTTCACACCTCAGAATAGGGTGTAAGATGTGCAAAAGACTGACAAGGAAACTTTTAAAGAAAGATAATATGAGTAAGCTAAGGTACATCTTAAATCTTACTGCTTTCTAAGATTTAGGTGTGGTTTAATTCATGATTCACAGTTCTTAAGTGTAGTCATGAAGATCACTTTTTTTCCCCTCACCCTTATTTAAGGAGGATAAAAGTTTTTAGCCTTTAGTGAAGGACCTACCATGCTGAGATTTCAAAGAGCTGTTTCCACATTACAGCCTGGCAGGAGGGTTAGACAGAAGAACAGCCCACATGTGTATCAACCAGCACTCAGATGTAGAGTAGATGACAAACTCTGCAGCACTGTCAAAAGAGGTGCACTTTTACCTGAGGTGAGAGGCAAAACTGCACTGCCATATTAATGTCAGGTAGTTTTGAGGTTTTATGGTTTCATCAAAGGTGTTGGTATGACAGAGGAGACCCCCAGTCTCTAAGCTGATCCTGCCCTTCATTTCACACAGCTGGTCCTGGCAGAAAGACCCCTGACACCAATGTAGCCTTAAAGCTACCAACTATGATGAATATTCCATTTGCACTGCCTTACTGAAAATCCTAGGGTCTGTCTGTCCCTAATAATTATTCTGAATTAGGTAACAGTCATCTACAAGGTCAAGGGGAAAAAAAAAAGGTCACTTAGAAATTGAGGAGTGACAGAGCTGAGCATGGACTCTGCTGTTAAGTGCACTGACCCCCCCCATGGACAGAGCCATATCACAGCTGTGCACTTTCCATTTCTGGGCTTCTTGGGTAGGCAAGGCAAAGTGTACAAGTAAAGCTGTAGGCAGAAAATGTCATGTCTTTATTGAAATCTTCTAAGATTGTGCAAGAAAGGAGGTTTATCACAAGTAGTCAACATGGATTCCATAAGGGGAAGTCATGCTTGACTAATCTGATAACCTTTTATGATCACACAAGTAGATGGATGGATGAGGGGAGGGCAATGGATGTGGTGTTCCTTGACTTCAGCAAGGCTTTTGATACTGTCTCCCATGGGATCCTCACAGCCAAGCTTAAGAAGTGTGGATTGAG
>JANHGL010014326.1:0-11907 GCA_024611195.1 Ceyx melanurus
GAGGCCCACTTAGGATCCATCACCAGGAGATTCCACACCCAGTCACTAATCTCTTGTGCAGACTCAGCCAGAGACCTGTCAGACATTTCCATCTCAGGAGGGCTCCTCCTCCCATCCCTAAACCTCTTCAGGACTCTGCTCCCCAACTCCCCATCCTGTGGTGAGCACTGTGTGAAGGCAGCATCCCCCCATCCCATCCCATCCCATCCCATCCCATCCCATCCCATCCCATCCCATCCCATCCCCAAAGGGTCGTTTGGGGGAATTTTCCATAAGTGACTCTTAAAAAAAATAAATAAATAAGCCCCACCAGGAGTCAGAGGCATCCCAAAATACCCCAGTTTGTTCCCAGCAGCTCGGTGGAGAGCACCTTCGCCCACGGCTCCTCCTCCTTCGCAGGGACTCTGAGGAACACATGGTGAGCAGCCTCCCAGTCCTCTCATTTCCATAGCAAAGGGAGTGATTCTGGGCCCTGGAGCCTGGCCAGTTTGATCTGGCTGCTCTCCAAAGAGAAGGGGAAGGGGGAGGGAGGAAAACTGTGCCGGCTGTGGGTATAAAGAGCAGAGACTGTGGATCTTCCAGCACTGAAAGCCAGCAGGTGAAAAACAGAACAAGAAGCTTCATCCCGAGCAGCACAAAAATAGTCATTTTCTCCCTGCCCCAGCCCCTGGTTAAAGCCCGGGAGCCTGTGGCATCCTCATTTCTCAATGCTGCAGAGCAAAGCATCCTCTCCTCCTCCATCTGCAGGGAATCCACAGTTTGGTTGCCACAGGTTCTCTCTGCAGTGCAGGGAGGAGCTCCCAGCTTGCCCACCTGGAGGAGGATCAGGTGAGGAACCAGCATCTGAGATCACAATCACACAATCATCATGGCCAGGGTGGGAAGGGAGCTCCAGGGCTCATCCAGTCCAAGGTTTCCCCATCTAGGGACATCTCAGCTAGAGCAGGGTGCTCAGAGCCTCCTCAAACCCCACCTTGAGCATCTCTGAGGATGGGGCCTCACCCACCTCCCTGGGCAACCTGTTCCAGTGTCTCCCCACCCTCAGAGTGAAGAACTTCTCCCCCGTGTCCAAGAATAACTTCTTCCCAAGGATGATTCACCACCACAAGGAAAAGCTGATTCAGACTCCATCAGGCGTGACCTGGGAAGCTGGGTGGCAAATAAAGAGCATCCATGGCTAGTGGGGCTGTGCTAGGGCTCTGGGCTGCACAAGGGGACTTGGAGCAAGAGATCTATAAAAGGCAGCTCCTTAGCTCCTTGTCTGCTGCTCAGTCTCAGCTAAGGAGCTGGAACAATCTCCACACACTTGCTAGACATGAAATAATTGCTTGGTTGGGGTTTGGGTTCTTTTGTTAGGTTTGGTTGGTTTGTTGTTTTTTTTTTTGGTAAAGCACAAATTTGGAGGATTAAAAACCTGGCGAGTGGGAGCTGAAAGGAGTTCCAGTTTTGCCAGAGTTCCAGCCCTCAGCAAAACCAACCCAGGGGTGCCTGCCACCCTGCACAGGCCACCACGATGGAAGTGCTGACAGATCCACGGCCACACTGAGCTCCTGGATCCCACCCCATCATACTTGGGCATAGGGAAGAGCCTTCAAAACTCTTTTTTTTCCCCCTTTTTCTTTCTCCCTCCTCCTCAAACAGCAAGGGACTCCCAGCTGAATTCCACCCAGCTGTCCCACTGCCCTTTGGATCAGCCCTCGGGGAGGCCAGATGCTGTCAGCCACCCCTGCCCAGGGCTGCTTCTCCCTTCTGATCTCCTGGCACGGTGTGTGTCACAAGAGCGGCCATGGGTTTGCCCGTTTTCCTGGGGATAAAGGGTTTCTGTGTCTCTGGAAGCCTGGCAGATGTGTTTCTGTGGCTTCAGAGGGTTTTCAGCTCAGGCTGTGCGAGAGGAAACGCATCCTGCTAGGGAACACTGACAGGAAAACCCCCCACTAATGGCAAAATCCTGCTGGGCCCATGTGATCCCTTCTGGAAAGGGAGACACTGGAAAGAAAAGGCTCCTTTAAGTCCCAGGCAGCCAGAGGCGACTGCTGCAGAGGGGGCAAGGAGAGGGGAATCCACTGGATGTGGAGAATGGTTGGTCCTTGGGGCTGGAAAGGCTCTTCCTCAAGGGGCTGATGTCAAGAAAAGCTCATCCTGCTGCTGCTGAAGCCCCCAGACTCAGAACCAGAGGTGGCACACACTTGAGTAAACACACAGGCCCAGCTAACTGAACAAACAAGGAGCAGAGAAGGACAATAAAACCCAAGACACCCTGGAGGTGATGCCACCAGCACCAGTTATGAACGGTGCTGAACAGCAGGGGCACCTGCCCCTGTTGTCATGGGGTGGCAGGGAGAGGGGACGGAGGTTTCTGGAGTGCCAAGGCCCTTCTGAGCACCTGGGCTGAGGTGCTGGGGCCTCAGCTGCAAACTGAGGAGTGTTCAGAGGTGAAACCTTCAACAACCATCTCAACCAAGCACCATCCCCTCCCACCCCATCCCATCCCACGGCCAAGGGGGTACTCGGCCCCACAGAGCTGAGGGGCCTGGAGCCAGCAGCTGTACCCCAGAGCCTGGCAGAAAGGGAAGGAGGGTCACCCAGGGTGTTGCCCAACCACTGGCTTCTGCCAGGTCTTCACTTCAGAGCCTGGGCCTGGTTGTGCAACCTCTGGGGGTTTGTTTGGAAGCTGCTGGTGAGCTCTGCACGAGAGGGAACGCGGACGGGGAGTTCATTCCATCTCTCAGGCCCCCCCATGGGTCACACTCAGCCCCCCATGGGTCACACACAGCCCCCCATGGGTCACACACAGCCCATGGTACAACCCTCACACACCTGACAGTGCCCCCACCACACTCCCAGTGCCCCCCACCACACTCCCACCTGGCCTGGAGCATCGGCCTCTGCCCAGAGCCCACCAAGAGCCTTTCCTCACCTAAACCACCCTAAAACTGTCTCCTTCCCAGCCAGGCTCCCCCAGCTCCCACACAGACCCCCCCCAGTCCTGAGAGAACCAAACAAGCACAAGCTGGTTTGACTGCCAAAGTCATGACCGCAGGACTGTTCAGGGCCACAGGCAGCATCAGAACACAGAGGCAGTGAACTGCCACCAGTATGCCACCAGTATGCCACCAGCAAGGCTGAAGGACTTCACCCTCACCTTCCAAGCATCAAGGGAATCAACCCAGGAATTCAATCCTATTAAGTCTTGCAGTATTTGGGCATGGGAGGGAAGCAGGGAATGGGGTGGAAATAATCCCATGAGCATCTCAGCTCACCCCACGACTGACTGCAGGGGAAATTTCTGTCAGAAGCAAGGCACAGCCACGAACACCTTGATGCAGAAACACAGACCTGCTCCCCTTCCAATCCATCCCTAGCAAGCCCGCTGCTGACAGAACTTGTGTTTTCAGATGTTCAGAGCTCTTTCCACCCAGGGCACACACGGCTACAGATGGTCACAGTTCCAAAAAAACATCATCTTTGGGCTGGGGTTATTTTCAGGCTTTGGTTACTTCAGTCTAGGTTGAGCAAGCCCCTGCCATCTGATTTCACTTCGTTTGAAAGACCAAAAGCTGGAATAGGAACCTAACACTGACATTTCCAGCTGTTACACCACTGGCAAGATTCTATTTTGAGATGGGAACCTAAACCATAAACTACCAGGGAATTTGATGGTATCTCAACTGGGGAGCCCAGCACATTCCAAAATGTAACACAAGCCCAACCTAAAATCAGCTGAAATTCTGGACCAAGTGCCAGGTGTTGGTTGTAACCTGTGAAACACCCAGTGCTGGTTTTCAGAGCTGTGCCTTCAAACAATCACACAAAGACTGTTCTAACAGAATTTTTTCAGTCAGGAGTGTCCATAACACTTAAATCTTCTGTGCTGTGGCTGATGCCCCTTCCACGTGCACACAGGGATGCCATGGGGATCTCACTCAAAGACTTCCAGGCATGCAGCTGATCTTCCTGGGGGATCTCCTGACAGGAGGCTGGAGCCAGGCAGGGTCAGGCTCTGCTCCCAAGTGATAGGACAAGAGGAACCAGCCTCAGGCTGCCCCATTTCACCTTCCACCAGATGCCTGGCCAGATGGTGAGCACCACACAAGCTCAGCTGGGTAAGGGAAGGGGAACCTGGCACTGGAATAGTTGGAATCCCACCTTCAGATGCCAATGCCTTTCATATGCTCTCCTCCAAAAACCTTCCTTCTCCTGCATTTCTCTGCTGGAATAACACCAGAGATTGAATCAGAGAGTGTTAGGGGTTGGGAGGGAGCTCTGGAGATGGAGTCCAAGCCCCTGCCAGAGCAGGGGCACCCAGGGCAGCCCACACAGGGACAGATCCAGGGGTTGGGATCTCTCCAGAGGAGACTCCACAGCCTCTCTGGGCAGCTGGGCCAGGCTCTGCCACCCTCACTGGGAAGTTTTCCTCATGTTGAGGTGGAACTTACCATGTTTCACCTGCTGCCATCACCTCCTGTCCTGTCACAGGGCACAAGTGAAGAGAGAGATGCTCCTTCACGCCCTGCATCCTCCTCCACTGCCAAGAGACAGAGCAACAGCCCTCCTGAGCTGACCCTGGGGACATCAGAGATGTGACACCAGCCAGGTGGAAGATGCTGCTTAGACCCCTGGAGAGCCGACTGCATCACCCCAGCCCTCACCCCACTGAGGGCACCCCAGGAAAGCACCAGAGCCCCCAGCCTGGCCCCGAGGAGAGCACTGGGAGTGCAGAGCAGCAACTCAGCTGAGCCTGTGACAGGAGCCAAGCTCCAGGGTTGCAGCTCAGGGAAGTCTGCAGCTGAAGCACCTTCTGCACGGGGCTGACCCAGTTCCCTTCTCACTGCCAAGGAAGCACTGAGCTGCTCAGAGCTGCTACCCCAATTTGCTGAATCCTTCTGCTTTCTGGAAGGTTACACGTGAGCTTCTTCCAGCCCACGGTCCTGAGGCTCGTCATGAGATCGTCTGGCTTTTGGTTTTGTTTCTTTTTTAACCTAGTGTTGGGTGAGAACTTTGAGCCAGCTGAGGATGGTGGCCAGGAATGGGGATCGAGCTCCTCCCCACCACTGCCTCATTCACTCATTTCTCACCTAGTGCCACCAGGGCACACAATCCCAGCACTGTGGGAGTGGGAGATGCTCTGTGGGCACCACTGCCCAGAGTCTGGCCCCAGCCTCTTGCCCCCCAGGGCCCTTTAGCTCTTGCTCAGCATTGCTCAGCTCCCCTCTCAGGCTGCTCTGCTCCAGCTCAACAGCCCCAGGGCTCTCAGCCTGGACCAACACAGAGATGCTCCAACCCCTCAGCATCTTCCAGCCTCTGCTGGACTCTCTCCAGTAGCTCCCTGTGTCTCTTGGGGAGCCCAGAATGGCATTTGCTAAGCTGAGCACCTTCCCTGTTCAACTCCAGTGACTGGAGCCATTACCCTTCTTATCCTTGCCTGGCCAACTGCATCAGCCCTTAGATGAGTGACAAGATTTATCAAAAGGAGAAAGCTCCAAAGGAACCAGGGCACAAATTCCTTACAACTTAGAGCAGAAACTCCAGATCAGCAGAAGCAAGGCTCACAGCCAGAGCAGCCAAGTGTGAGTCAGACTGACCAGGAGAGGATGCAGCCTTCTCCAGATGGCCCTGCCTCACCACAAAGGCTCCACTGCTCTGCTGGATGGAGCCCAGCACCCCGACCTGCTGGGGGCCCACTGAGAAGACACCCCTGCCTTGGGGATGTGACCACAGAATCACTTGGATTGGAAGAGACCTCTCAGATCATGGAATCCAACCATTCCCCCAGCACTGCCAGGGCACCACAGCTTGCAATCCCCTCCAGGGATCCCAGGGACTCCACCCCTGCCCTGGGCAGCCTGTTTACCAACCCTGTCAGTGAAGAAATGGTTCCTTGGCTCCAACCTCAACCTCCCCTGGTGCAACTTGAGGCCATAAGAGAGGCTCAGAGCAGCCAGTCCTGAGGGCAGCCCCTCTTGGACCAGCACTGCAGCCACATTGTCTGAAGGTTATTTCCAGTCCTCCAATGGGAAATTTGATGGTGCAGAGAGCTGGACAGTATCATGGCTTGCCTGGAGTCACAGCACAGACCAGTGTGGTCCATCACAGACCAGTGTGGTCCATCACAGTGCAACTGGGAGTGGACACTCCACTCCAAAAAGCAGTAAGGGGCTTGGTTACCACACCCTAGAATCACCACCATCCACACATCAGCTGAAGTGGAGCCCAGTTTAGCAACTTCCAGCTACTGGGGACCACCCAGCCAACAGGTGAGACACTCAGTGAACCAACTTGGATGTCCTCAGAAGAAACCCAGCAGTGGTGAGTTGTCAAAGGCAACATCCACCAGGGATGGGCTGGACAACACACACACTGCTGGGATTTTCAAGCTGGACACAGAAGCTGCAAAATGCATCTCAAGCCTCCCAGTTGGAACTGGCACCTACTGCTCCAGATTTCCATTTGCTGCCCTGCCAGCTCTTCTGGCCAAGCAGCCTATAATTCAAAGAGTACCATTGTCATTCTGGCCCGTTCCCCTACCGTGCAATTTGAAATCAGGGCTGGGGGAGGGACTGCAGGAGGCCAGAAGTCCAGACAGTTCAATCTGCTCCCTCCATTTCAGCCCCTGGCCTCGTGGTACCAATTACAGCCTCTCAAGCAGCAAAGGGTTCCAAGCTCCAAGACTTTTCCTGTGTCCCACAGATGTCCTCTGTCACTGGCCCGTGCCAGGCCAAGGCTGCAGCAGAGCCCTGGCCACCACAGCCAGGCCAGCAGCAAGCTGGTGTCACCAGCACAACACCCAGCACCATTCCCACCTCTAGCAGGCAAGGAAAAAGCAAAGCTGACTTGGGAAATCATGTTTAGTTTAGTAAGTAGCTTTAGCAAACATTCCTGGGGCACTGAATGAAGAAAGATTTCAGGTGTAAGAAGGAAAAAAAAAAGAACCAACCAACACAGAATTATAGAATGGTTGGGGCTGGAGGAGCTCTGGAGATTGAATCCAACCCCCCTGGCAGAGCAGGGGCACCCAGGGCAGGTCACACAGGGACAGAGCCAGGTGGGGATGGAAATCCTCCACAGCAGGAGACTCCACAGCCTCTCTGGGCAGCCTGTGCTAGGCTCTGCCACCCTCACAGGGAACTTTCCACCTCAGCAGCCCCCTACAACCCAGCAGAGAGCTCTGAGGAAGATGCTGGCAGGCCCAAGGATGCTCAGTGAGGGTGTTTCACACCCACACTCCCTGGTGCTGCACGAAGGCAGAGCCTGCTGAGGAGCTGTCTGGCAGCTCAGGGCTGGCTAAGCTGCCTCAGGGTTTTCTCCTGCCTTGCAAACCCAGCTTGGTAGATCCAAAAATTCAAATAAACCTTTTAAAAAAAAAAAATATATATATTCACTGAAAACTCAAAAAAAAAATTAAAAATTGAATTAAACCACCTTCTGTTCTGAACAAGGCAGCTTTGTGCCCATCTACTGCCACCTCCACCACATGCTCTAATTAATCTAAATACTCCAGTAAGAAATTAACTGGTGGGCTGGGGGTTGGAGGAGATGATCTCCAGGGGTCTCCATCTTCCAGCACCCCCCCCCACCATCACTCTGTGAAGGGCTAACAAGAAGAATGCCAAGGAAATGCCAAATGTAAAGCCTGAGGCAGCTGGGATCTGTGCTGCCTGCTGCCCCCCAGGGTACCAATCCCACCCCTTTCCCCCCCACCATGCCCACCAGCAGGGCTCTATGGAGCTGGGTGGGACCAGGGGATGCTCAGAAGGGGGGGGTTTCACTCCAGCAGGTCTGTAGGGCCCTGCCACAGAAACAATGGATTTTCCAAGGGCTCCAGATCATGTCTCTATGGCAACTCGATGCAGAATGAAGGGAAGTTCCCACATTTCTGCCTGCGAGCACCACACGATTTGAAGTCTTTTTTTTTTTTTTTTTTTCTTTCTTTTTTTTCCAGGGGTTAATGCTGGGAATTGCAGGTGAATTGCATTGCCTGGGGGCAGGTAAAGTCTGGATTTAGGGACTGCTCTCCTCTGGCTTCCACTCAGTATTCCATGAGACTGCAGAAAGACTCAGCCCCCTGAATATCCAGCTCCAGAAATCACCTGTAGACACGCTGCTGAGGGACAAAAGTGGCCAAGATTTGGAGAACCACAGGGAGAAGATCACCCTGCCCAAGGGGAACCCTTGGCCTTGAGTGCAGCTCAGAGCTCCAGATGAAAGCTCTGAGCTCCCCTGCCCACGTTGGCCAGAGCCTTAATCCCCTTAAGCCAGAGCCCACCACTCCTTTAATTTCATTTCCACTGCTTTTTCAAATTCAATTATTAAAAGGGAAAACAAGAAGAATCTAATTACGATGGATTGAGAGGCCCAGCTCAATGTCAAACAGTCACTGTAAATGAGCCAACCACATCCAGCTTCTCCCACGGAGAGCCAGACCTCAAAAGAGTCATCACATGCTCACAGCAAAAAAAAAAAACCCACCAGATTTCAGATCACTTATTGTTATCATCGACACGACTGGGATCACACAAAGCAAACAAGGCAGGAGCAGCAGAGGGATAATGTTGAAATGCTATTGTCCTTTCTCCAGGGCAGGTGAGTCCACCTTGGTATCTAACTCATTAAAGAAAAAGGAAAATAAAGGGGAGAAATGGCCAGAGAGCTAATTTGTCACCTTTCAGCCAAGAAGAGCTCTCTGGGAGAACCAGCAGCCTTCAGAAGAACAACACCGGGGGGATTTTTTCCCCCCTTCAGAGGCAGATCCCATTTTTTTTCCCCCCCCTTTCTGTCAAATTCCTGGCCTACAGAGCAGGATTTTAAAGCTTCCATGGCATCCCATCACAATCCCTCTTCCATTTCAGAAGCAGTTGGTGAGTCTTCCCAAAGATGTCTGCTGGAACGAGGCGACATCTGCCTTACTGGCAGGAAGGACTGCATGGGAGAGTCAAATCAGCTCTCTGCCCAACAGTCACCTTCTCTTTATTGCTGCATCATCCCCCCCCACCCACACCCAGCCATTCCATCCCACTGGATTCACCCTCAGCACCCTGTTCAGTCAAACACACAACCCATGGCTGGCACATCCCAGCAGGAGCCTCTCCAGGCACTTCAGAGAGCCCTCCAGACCTGCTGGTGGCACCTCCCGAGCTCATCACTGAGAAATCCGGGTGACTCTGGTATTTTATGTGCCTAATCATCAGGATAATAAGCTCAAAAAAAGAAACAAATCATCCATTTTTAGTGGAGTTACTCACAGGAGGAGAAACGGAACAAAGCAAATCCCACGAGCAGCTGGAAAGAAAAGGCCCAGTAACCAGTTCCCGGCTGTACTGGTGTATTCAACACATCCAGAACCACCAACTTCCACTGCTGCCTGTGTCACTTCAGCTCACCGGGAGGCTCCCACCCCAGCAGTCCCACCACAAGCTCACATCCCATCCCATCAGCCCAAACTGACACCCCCAATCTGACTTTTCCCATGGGGCGACTGCAACCAACACCATGAGCAGCTTCTGCCCGGGCTGAGTCCAGAGTTAACGACCAGACCCCAACACCTGAGGTGAGGGGAGACCTCAGGGAAGGAGCTGGGTGAGAACACGAGTGTTTCACTCTCATTCTCACACCCTGTGAAGGCTCAAACCGGAGCACTTCAAATCCTGGGTGAGCTTCTGTTCCAACGCATCCCGACGAGGAGCACCGAGATCTTCACCAACAAAACACCCCGGACAAAACAAACCCAAAGCAATCACCACGCTTTGAAAAGTGAAAAAAAAAAAAAAGGCAACAAAACCCAAAGCAAAAGTGCCTGTGAGTTTGCCTAAAAGGACATTCCTGGCCCTGGGAGTGGCGCGCTGATGACCTCACCGGGCTGCGAGCGCCAAGCCAGGAAGTGTTTTTGCTCCGTGTCTTCCAAATAGGAAGCTGGCACCCCCGGGTCCTTCCCTGGGAATCGATGATCAAGTGACACCCAACAGCATCAGCTGTCCCCAGGCTGGGCTGCGAGGAGCCACTGAGGTCTGGCACCCACCCCAGCAGCGATGCACCCAGTGGTTCCATCCCTGCATCACTCGGGGGGGGACGACGACACACTGATATTTTCCCCTTCTGTGCATTCCTGCTCCTGAATCTCGGGGTTTGTTTTGGGGTTTTTTGTTCCCCCCTCCTGCTTGGAGTGAATCCCAGAAGTGACAGATGCAATAAGCATGAGATTTAATCGAGAGAATGCAATGGTGTTTGAAAAGGCAGCGGGTCGGGTAATGCTGAGAGGGGGGGGACACGAGTGATGAATGAGAAAGGGCTGCGAGAGACCACCAAAAATTCTTACTACAGCTGCTGCAAACCCCCAAAACAGGCACAAAATAAACACGGGGAGACTTTATCTCGGCCACCTCCGACCTTCTACCTTTGTGCACGCACAGGCTTTGAGCAAACACAGCTCTGGCTGCAGGGAAACACCTCGGCGGGCACCACAGCCTGGGTGCTGCCCTTCAGCTGGGGGAAAACAGGATTTGAGGCTCCTTATTCAAAGTAAATCGTGTGTATCCCCTCCTGCCTCGAGAGAGAGGGGCAGAGAACTGCTAGTTCCTCCGTCCCGGGGCACGCGTGGCACCTGGGAAGGCACCCAGCCAGTTGGCACCAGCAGCTGGCACTCTGCAGCCCGTGCTTAGAGTGGCACGGGAGGGGAGAGGGGCAGGTGAGGTGGAGACAGCCCAGCCTGCAACCCAAGCAGGAGCTGGATCAGCGAATTGGAAACAAAACCCCCCAAAAACCCAGCAAACCAGTGGTGGCCTCATCTGGCCAGCACATCCCTCCATCAATTTCTACCCTGCTCTGCGGGCACAGACACCACACGCAGCACCCAAACTACAGCTAAAAAACACCCAACACCCCCCCTCCCGGCACCATATTCACTCAACCTCAACAATAAAACTGCATCCACCACCAGCTTTACTTTTGTTGCCCGTCAGCTTTCAGTCCCCCTTTTTGTGTGTGTGTGTGTTGGGGGTTTATTTTTGGTGGTTGTTTTTCTCTCAGCCCCCTCTCCCGTGCAGCAGCATCACGTTGTCCAGAGGCGGGTACCACGGCGGAGCCTCGATGCCTCTCCGTGCATCCCGGGGAAGGAATAACCTTTAAATCCCGGCCTTTGACACCTCGCTATGAAAACAATGTGGCTTTCTGCGTAGGAAAAAAAACAAAAGCCCAGGAACGTGTCAAACAACCCAGGGTTTGACACATCTCCCGAGCAGCCTCACGAGAGCCATTAATAACGGCGTGACACGCAGCCGGGGTAAAGAAAAAATAAAATAAAATAATAAATACGACAAACCGCACACAACAAACCCCAAAACGCAAAAACCCACCCAAAAAAACTAAACCCTCCGGTCATCTTTTGTCTTCTGCAACGTTCCCGGGTGGCAGCGGTGGTGCCATCGAGCTGCTGCTGCTGCATCGCCATGGAAAAAAAAAAAAAAAATCAAAGCCCAAAAAAAAAATAAAAAATCTGAGGAACAAAAGGGGATTAAAAAAAAACAAACAACCAAAAGCCTCGTTCTCCGCTCGCAGGAGGCGACCGGGGGTGGGCAGCGGGCATCAGGTGTGCGATGGGCTGCAGGGAGAGCCCAGCCCGCCCCGCCCGGGCCATGCCCTGCGGCAACCTGCGAGCCCCGGCCGGAGACCGGAACCGGCCGCGACCCTGCGCCGCTCGCTGCCTAATAAGGAGGAAAAGGAGCGGGGGAGAAGCCCCGGGCTGAGCGCGGCGCGGGGAAGGCGCTTCCCCCCCGGCAGGCCCGGGCGCTGACAGCGGCCGCCGCCTCAGGAAGGGCTCGGCGGGGCAGGAAGAGCCCGCCCGGTCGGACCCCGCACCCGCCTTACCCGCTGCTCTCCCTCCCGCGGGCACCGCCGCGTACCCCTTACTGCACCCAC
>JANHGL010014327.1:9924-30374 GCA_024611195.1 Ceyx melanurus
TTATATTTATTATGAAATAAATAAATAAATAATTTATTTATTTTAAACATATTCTTCATTTGTAATTAATTTCCCTTTAAGAATATAGTATTTTGCCATACCAAGATTCCTATATTATAATATCCAACAAAGAAGTATGAGATAAGCAGCTTTAGAAAACCTTAAATAAATAAACAGAAAATTGTTCTAGGCACATGCTTTTAGTAATTTTGGTTGGTTGTTGTTTATGCCAGTTAGGTTTAATAAACTAGCTTTTTGAAAATGCTTTGGTTTCTTGTGTGACACTACAAGAACCAGCTGACAGTTTCCTGTGTTGTCATTAGATTTTCTGGTTCTATATAGGTGTGAAAAGTCCAGCTTTTCTAATTTTGTTAGATTTCCTATATCTAGTTTCAAATGATGCTTGGAACAAAGCCAGTAACAGAACCCTCTACATGTAGGTGTTACTTCTGTGTTTTGCCTCACATGATGTTTAAGAGGAATGTTGAAAATGTTGCCTGTTTCACTAGTTTGTAGAAATATATGCTAATTAGAGGTGGCTAAAGTGTGACAAAAATATCAGCAAGCCACAAAAAAAAAATAATAAAAAAATAGAAAAGACAGAGAAAATAAATACCTTTAGAGAATTAGGTACTCACAAAGTGAAGGCTGTTCCTATTTCTTTGGGAGTACTCTTCCTTCAAGGCTCCTCTATAAATATGATTTCATACTTATATGAATTGCTCTTCCCAGTCATTCTATTTCAGTCACTTTCTTCTCCCCAGATCAAAAGTGTATGACTGCAACCTCAGACACTGTAAAGTCAGCAGGACTTTTTCAGGCCTTTCAGTCTGGCCATTAAAGTCTAACTGGATGTAAGAGAGAGCAGCTGGACCTGTATAAATATTCTGAATATGTCCAAAGTTTCACCCAAACAGCATCTCTGTCTGGACATAGATTGTCAGAGAATAGATTTTTTTTTTTTTCCTCAAGTCTGAATGACATGTGCATTTATCTACAAAGAGCTGCAGAATAATTTTACAAAACAGCGGGACTGGGTGATAAAACAGAATATGAAACTCAGTGCCTATAATTGCAAAGTAAAGCACTTGCAGAAAAAATATATCCTAGTTATGTATGTACAGTTATAGTTTTTTAACTGGTTCAGAAAAGAGGGCTTATCATCACTGTGGGAAGTTCTATAAAAAGTTATTTCAATGGCAATTTAAAAAGGTGAGTATGATGTTGTTATCAGGTAAGGCTGTGAAAATAAAATAGAAACCAACATTATGGTAATGTATAAATCCATGATAAAGACCTTTTTTTATCACTGAAGAAAGGAAGTCGACAAACTAATATATATGAACATATATAAAAAAGCAACAAGAATTGTCATAATTGACAAGGAGTTTATTTCCACAGATATAATACGATGAGAAATTTCATCTTGGAAAAGAGATTAATTGGAAGGGAAAAGAAGAAAAAAATGTCCTATGAAACCCTTGATGGATGAAGGAGATAAGCAGGGATTATTAATTCACTCTGTCATCCTATATGGTCTAGGGTGCTGAAAGAATTTATGAAGCATCATGGTTAACACAAACTTTTTACAGTATCTGGTGTTTAAAAGGGTAAAATTCTCTGGCACAGAACATTGGAGGAGTGAAAAAAAAAAAGAATCTGTTTAGACAAGGTCATAGTGGATATGTTCACTGATGTTTACAGTTAAAGTTACGTACAATGTGTCTGCTGAGGAAGTCCTTGGCCTACCGTTGGGAGGATACATCAGGAAAAATGTTGCTGCTTTTTCAAACAAGTCAAAATTAGATTAGGCAAGATTAGAGTCATAAGTAGTCTTACAGGTCCTCTCAGAAAAATCAATAGGGAAATGCAAATGAATGAAATTCTTAATTATTGTAATGGAAAAAAACCCAAACCAACAAAAAACATCCACCATCTCACAACAGATGAATTGTTATTCAGGAAAAAAAAAAAGCATGCTACTGTGCATGCTGTTAAAAGTAAATAAATATAACTGCAGCATTGTCAGAAAAAAAAAGCCGGAAGCAAGATGTTACTTTGACTTAGGAAAAGTATAAGAAACACTGGAAGTGGTCTAGTTTAGTAATGGGATACTTTAAATGCAGTGAACAGTTCTGGCCTACATATTTCAGTCGATAGATCAGATAACAAGAGAACACTAAAAAAGTCTAGGAAAGTACAATGAAAATTATTGTGACATAGAAAATGATCACTGAACAGCTATTTGTAAAGACTATTTAGCTCATGAAGAAAAGGCATAAGACGTAACAGAACTTTGACATGGAAGTAATGGAAAATGCCATCTTGCAACTCCACCAGAAAATGAATTAGAATACACAGCAAATGATTAGTTCTAATTTCAGATTGATTACTAAGAAGCATCATTTTTCCTTCTAGTATTGGTTAACCTGTCTGATTTAAAACCACCATATGTTCAGATGGAGGAAGAAAAAAGATAAGAATTATGTAGTGAGTGAATCAGAGAATATAATCAAACCAACATATGCTTGCTTTTTTCTTGTCTATCCTCATCCTAGTACTGTAATGATGTCAGTAGAAACAAATATTTTAAAGATCTGAAGCTATAATATTCAAAGGAGCAACCATTTTTAGGTTGATTCTTCCCAGTTGTCTATTTTATAGAGAATGAAATTTTGAATGACAACAGAAACCAGCTTCACAGTTCAGAAGCTGTTTTTTCCGCAAGTAGAGACTGGTGATGTCCAGGAAGGCTGAAGAGGGTAATAAGCAGAGACAATTATTAAATTACAATTGTATGGCTACTACACTTGAGATTTTATTGGTTTAGCAGGTTCTGTTTTATCAGATTCGGTTTTCAAGAACTGTAAAAAAACAAGTCCAATTTGTAGCCCCCACACACTATGACAAAGGTATTTAATCATTTAATGTTAATATAGTTCACAAAGAAAAATTTCTACTTGTCTCTTTCAAATTTTGATTGTAAAGAAACCTTCTTAAAGAACAAAAATAATTTGTCTTAGAAATAAATAGCTGAATTTTCTTCCTCAAAAAATAGAAGTGAGGCCCTGCTTTTGTCTTGGAATTAAACTACCACTCAATAATATTTCTCTTTCGCTGCTTCCCTGTATTACATTATCTTACATAATCTCGTCTTTAGAAATTTAGTTTTTGGAGTTGTTATTAATAAGAGACGATTAATTTCAGCACATCCTCATTAGTAACATTACTTATTTCAGATCCTCATTAACCTGTCAGATAAGAACTTTGGAATCACCAGAATCAAAGCAGGTTCTAATAAGCTCTAATTAAGGTGAAGTGTCACACATTGTCTTTCAGTGTGTTTTTGTGTTAGTGGATTTATAGCTTTCTGTTCAGATTTAGTTTTAGCTATGCAATATTTTGAACTTGGTTGCATTCCACCTCTGTTTAGACAACTGAAAAAGATAATGGTATAGTCAGAGAAGAACATATTTATTATGAAATAAAGTGCTATGGACACCAATTAGCAGTGAAGCAGTCCCTGAGGAGGAATATGTATTTGCAGCAGTCCTTTTGTAAACATGCACAATTCATATTTGTATACATAAGCAGTTTGGTGTATTCAGCCTACAGGGGACATTGGAATTAAATTAAGTAGTTAAGAGGTCATGATTATATAAAAGGATGCATGAAGATCTAAACCTGATGTACAGCAAAATGACTGTCAGATTTAAAACTCCTAATGACAGCCATCTGGTTTGGATCACCATGGCAGCACTGAAATTTTCTTAAGACTCTGTTAGAGAGCTCACTGATTACCTTGGGAGAAACTTGATTGAGTCCACTGAAGTGGGTCTTCTAATGTTCCTAGGCTAGCTACAAAAAAACCCTGCCTCTAAAGTGCAATTGCGGGGCTCAAGAACCTTTTCTCCTCGCACAGATAGCCAGCACACTGTAAAGACCTTTTCTGAAATAC
The DNA here is from genome assembly GCA_024611195.1 of Ceyx melanurus. Classification (NCBI taxonomy): domain Eukaryota; kingdom Metazoa; phylum Chordata; class Aves; order Coraciiformes; family Alcedinidae; genus Ceyx; species Ceyx melanurus. The sequence goes on from JANHGL010014327.1 coordinate 13,883, forward strand.
CTTATGACAAAAAAAACCACAAAAACAAACAAAAAAATGAGGATGGCCTATGGCTACTAGGATCATTCATGTCTCTCATTACCAAGGATTCATCTGGTTAATTCACTGGAAGGGGTTACAAGGGAAGAGGAGGGGAAAACAGAGATTCAAGATAAATTAATTTTGTGTAATTGTCAATTTAATTACAGATAAGCATTTCTGAAAATGTATAATTCATGGAAATAATATAATAGTACTCAGGAATCACAATTTTTTAGGATGTACTAAAAGCAGTTGGAATATGCTGCCCACTTCTCTGCCTACCTCTCTTTTGCCCTTCTTAACTTTGATGTTGTTTTCCTCAATTTAATCACAAACTGCTGAAAAGCTGACTCAAAGTAAAGTACTCATGGGTATTTAGGTTCATGCATGGAACTCTAGTTGTATTTTGTCAGTGAAATACAAACATTCACTTCAATGATACTAAGCTGTTGCTAGCAACTTCTTTCAAGCCATACAATTAATTATGAGTACATTGCTTCCCTGGTATAAACAGGTAGCCAGAAAAGCAGTAAAAACTGTGAAATGAGAGAAGGGATGAAAAAAGGTTAGTAACCTACAAAAGGGGCAAAGACAGATTGGTAACTATCTTAAGCAAATGAAGCAGAGTGAGAAAGACCACAAAGGCACTGAGAAGGGAGTCTGGGCAAAAGAGGTGGAGATGTGCTTAAGGTTGAAAACCTTTGCTGCTGAAAGTACCTATTTGCAGATGCTCATTGTTCCAAAATTCTCACCTTTCTGCCTCATGATTATAGATAATTGGTCTCTGCTCAACGCTGATTTTTTTTCTTCCTCTTGCTGTTGGTGTGTTTTCAGGTGTTTCTGTTGGGTTGTTTTTGGTTTGTGGTTTTTGTTTTTTTGGGGGTTTTTTTGCTTGTTTGTTTATTTTCCCTAAATGGAAACACCACAGATTTCTTTTTATAAAGGAAGAGCAAAGTTGTTATAACTGGATTTTTTTTTTCCTTATCATAACTTAGAAATAACAAAACTTTGATATATGAAACTCAGCATGTAACTAGTCCCCAGTGGATGGTACTTATTTAGCTAGGTTGTATAAGAATTGATTGTAAAATAATGGAGTTATGAACATTTTAAAGTATACCCTAGAGCAAACACAGTAGAAAATTCCATCAATGATAAAATGGAGTTGTTAACCAAAGACATGCACATGTGCATAAAGCTGATTCACTGTGTAACACAATACTTGACCTATAGTAAATGTAACTTTTTAATAAATAGTTAAGAATTATTCTGGATTATCTCAAAAGGTGGGTTTTTTTCTTGTCTTGCTATACACAGACATTTCAATACATTACTGACCACAATTTTATGAAAGTAAAATATTTTCACATTGTCTGTCACACAAGATACAATGGACTACTCTGAAGTGAGAGGCTGGTCACCTCTAGGGAGGCCAGATATATGAACTTGGCCCAAATTCTATGGAAAGTTCAAGCAACATTTTTCTCAAATATAGATGGATGTGAAAAAAAATAAATAAATATGCTTTTCTTGTATAAATAAAGCAAAATTATAAATTTATGATTAACAATTTTAACTATGTTGCTGAAAGCTTAATTTTTTTTCCTATAGATTTTATCTCATTTCCTTTTCCATCAAGAAAAACAGTATTGAGGCCCAAACTGATATGACGAAAATAGTGACAAGACCACAAATATTTCATGGGGTGGATATGAATGAAAAGCTATTGGAAAATGTTAGCTCATTTTGAAAAATAAGAGAGTCTATTTTTGTAGCACAGAACTTCTTTTGCCCAATCATGTGCATCCGATCTACCTCATATTCCAAGCTGTTCAAAGTTTTATAAGCTAATCAAGTTTGGGTCTGTTTTTTAAACAAGGTGGACAGTTTCCAAAAAAATCTTAGGTGCTATAGACATGATGTTCAGTCTTGAAAAGAGAAGACTTAAGGGGAACTTAATAGCTGCCTTCCAATACATGAAGGGAACCTACAGGAAGGCTGGGGAGGGACTTTTTAGAGAGCTTTGACTGATAGGACAAGGGGAAATGGTTTTAAGTTGAAGGAGAATAGATTTAGATTAGATATTAGGAAGAAATTCTTCAGTATGAGGGTGGCAAGACTTTGGAATAAATCACCCAGAGACATTGTAGCTGCCCCCTCCCTGGTGGCGTTCAAAGCCAGGTTGGACAGAGCCTTGAATAGCCTGGTCTAGTTGAAAGGCATCCCTGCCCATGACAGAGAGGTTGGATTAGATGACCTAAGATCCCTTCCAACATAGACCATTCTATGTTGATGAAACAGTAGGTGGAAAGGACTTAGGTCCTCATCAGCCTTAACTCAAATACAGGTTTAAGTTTAAGCATTCCTTCTTGAATTCAATTCTTCTTTATTCAAATGCTTAAAATTAAATAGATGTATAGGTGGTTTTAGGAGGGCCTGAATCCTTGGGAAGGTGTTAACTGCAGAAGATGCCATTTAGAAGAGGATGGAAAGAAAGTTTCTAAGAGTACACTTTATTCACTTGTGTTACTTTGATATGCTTTGTAAAGAAAGGGTAAGTAGTAGTACTTGAGTAGCCACATAGTTCTTTAGTAGTTTTTTAGAAATGATTACATTAAAATTAGATGTTATAACACTGGTGTAGACTGGTCATGATAATAAATAGTATCACAAATGTCAAGCCTATGAGGTTGTTTTGCAGGAAGAAAATATTTCCATTAATATATTCAGAGTTAAATTCAGGTAGACATTTCCTCTTACTTTTTTTTCAGTCTTTAGCTTTGTAGACCGAACATTGCACTATGGCTTGGTGAGGCCTCTGAAAATTCTTATATTTTCATCTGGAAAAACAAGTGGTTTGTTTTGTTTGTTAGTTTTTAATTTTTGTTTTATTTTGTTTTGTTATGGTTCTTGTTGGTTATTTTCTCTTTGTGCTTCTTTTTCATTTTCTGGTATTGCAAAAGTTCTAGGTTTGGATAAAAAGCAAAACCAGCATTTGAGTTCATGGGACCACAAAACTCTGGATACTTGCTAAGAGCAAATGTATCTGTGGAGTTACCAGTAGTTTGTATGACAATTTATAACACAACACTATAAGGTGTTTAATGGAAAATATTATACCTATAGACGTTATTATTACTGTTAATGTGATTAACCAGTGTAAAATTCTGCTGCCTTACTAGGAGAATAAATAGTAGAAAATATTTTTACTAATTTTTCCAAGTACATGTTTTTTTCTAATATCTTGGCATAACATCTGAATTCAGCTAAGAAGGTCTGGGTTTTTGTTTTACTTTCTACCTTTTTTTTCCTGCGTGCTTTTGATTATAATGTAATTTTGCTTGGCAACAGCCACAGCTTAAAATTGTATTCCATGCATGTAATTTTGAGTTAGAAGCAGAAAACCAAGAGTGTACTTTAAATTGCATCTGTTTTTGTTGCTTGAGACGTGTGCAATTGGAGAGCATCTGGCATATAAATGGATATATTTTAAAAGATTAAGCTTCAGTTATAAATGATGCAGAAAAACTCACAATGTGAAGTATTTGCAAAAGAAAGCACACTTCTGTTTAACACAATTGCAAAACATAGTCTGTAAAAAACAACTAATGATCATTGATTGGCCATGTATTATATACTAGACCATACAGAACACAACAGTGACAAAACAGAAACATCTAGCATTTTGGCTTTGGTTTTAATAGGGTTGTCTTGATTATACAGCACAAGCAATGATAAGCTTGATTAAGTGAACTTTATTTCATTAAGATCTTTAAACAGCTGAGGATATAATTTGTAGCTTAACCTACTCAGTTACCTTTGTGTTACCATGGCAATAAAATACACATTAGAATGACATTTGACATTCTTTTAATTTTTGTAATTTTCAATTAAGATAGCTCTCTAAATACAGTTTACTTTAAGGTGGCTTGGAAATAATAGAAAAGTAAATAATATCTTCCCAGTAGCCATAAATAACAGTAAACTCTATGCATTGGTTACATTTGCATTTGAAAACAAGTATATGACTTGGAATTACTTGAATAGCTCCCTGTAGACTTTAGTTTAATGGTCAGTGTCAGTCTGAAATGCAAGTAGAATATTTGCACTTAATTGAAAAGGAGCTGGAAACTGGATAGGAAGTACTGTCTTGGTCATTGTCTAAATCCCATTTCTTGAATATTGCATATGAGTTCTGGGTACTTTTCATATAAAAGACAGAGAAACACAACAAAGAAAGGCCACAACGTGTGATCAGATGTATGGTGTGGGTGTGGTGCATGTGAAATAGACAACTATAAAATGATAAATGGCAGATTATTCATAGTGTCTCAAAAGATAGAGGGAGCTGCAAGTTTAAAACAAATAAAAGGAAATATTATTTCTTGGGACACATAAAAATGAAGACTATACAAGTATTCTGACACAAGACTGAATATATAAATAGATTTAAAAAGGAACTGAAAGATAGATTTGTTGGTGGCTATTAAACATTACTGTTCAAATGCAATCTTTAGCACAGAAAGTCAATACATTGCTTTAGGGAAGAAGCTGGAAGGAGATGGAACTAATAATTTCTCATATGACCTATTTCTTTTTCTAAAGTGTCTGCTATGCATATTTTTCAGACATAGTATACATGTTTGGTGTGCCTTTCATCAAATCTGGTTTGGCAATTCTTAGGTATCTTGTTCGCTAACAAAAAAGTGTACATTTAAAAGGTCAGTCACATCAAAGTAAGTCTGTTCTAGATAATACCATTACTTCAACTTTTTAGGGTACCTAGTTCAAGACAGGAAAAGTTCCTGCAGCAGGTTACCACATTAAGAGTGATTGCCTGAAAAAATATCCTGGAAATGTGCAAGGTCCAAAAATCTGAATCACTGAATTCAAATAAAGTTTGCATGGACAGATTTCCAGTTTCCATCTGCTATCTGCTGTCAGAGTATTGCTTAAATATCATTTGAGGCTCTTAAAATACTTTTGAGGGAAACATTATCCCCAGGAATTCAACCATTCTTTTGGAAGAGTTCAAGTACTAATTACTGAAAAATACAGTCAGTAACTGCTTTTCCTTTACAGAAGAATGAAGCAATTTACAACGTATCTTGACTAGATTTTTTCCAGTCTCAAGGGTAAAGACTAGCTAGATTAAAAAAATAATGGAATATTTTGACATTCCAGTGGAGGTCTAATCAACCTACTCTTTTCTGTGGACAAAAAAATGATCTTCTATACAAAGAAAAGTAAATAAAAATAGAGCAGTTGCTATCGTCAGAAGTATGGTAAGCTGATTTCCTAGCACAAAGTATACCAGCAAGGTTCTCTGACTTCCAAGGTACTTAGCCTGAACAAACTAGAACATCACAGAAAGGTCTTGAAATCCACTTGTCCATTTCACATACTAATGGCATGATCAAGGACCATATTGAACTGAAGGAGAATCAGAATCCTGGTTCTAACTTGCCCTCAGGTATGACTTCTATCTTCCTTTGGATTAGTCACTTAATAACGATGTGTAAACATTTAGCTTCATTTGGTTACATCAGTTAAGTGTGTTACTGAACACTGAATTCTTATTCTCACAAGATACCTATTAGGAAGGTAAATAAGCGTTGGATTCCTGTGTTACAGATGGAAAAACTTAATATTTGAGTAACACTGAGTAATGTGTGAAGGGCCACACAGTGAGACAAGTGATAAAATATTATTTAAAAGTCAAGACTGCTTCACTCATCTGTCCTCTGGGCTGTACTCTGCAGATCACAGCTTCTCATTTATATTTTATGTTGCCAAACAATTTTAGCAGGATGCTAAATTGCCTGTTTGCTTTTGAATACTTTTTCACTGAGGTCCATTATTAGAAAACTACATACTAGTTCTGTCATCAGTGCTGAAAGGTACAATGATACATTAGACATGCTGTTTGAGAACATGGGAACCAACACACCTGGATGTCTCGGGGTTTGTACAATGAGGACTTTTTCTGGAGTCTACTCCTGGAGTAACCCTGCTATAAGTGATGCATGGGAAAAGAAAAGTTCATTGAAAAGGGAGAAACTCCATAATTCATTGTATCATAGAATTATAGAAACATATAGGTTGGAAATGACCTTTAAGATCACTAAGTACAACTGTAAAACTATCACTGTCAAGTCCACCACCAAATGGGATGATTGGGATGATAGGATGGAGTGTCTTCTCAGTAAGTTTGCTGATGACACAAAGCTGGGAGGTTTGGCTGACACACGTGAGGACTGTGCGGCCTTCCAGTGAGACTTGGACAGACTGGAGAGCTGGGCATAGAAGAACATGATGATGGTTAACAAGGATAAGTGTAGAGTCCTGCATCTGGAAAGGAATAATAAATGACACCAGTACAGGTTGGGAGGTGATCTACTGGAAACCAGCCCTGCAGAGAAGGACCTGCGAGTCCTGGTGGACAAGTTCTTCATGGAACAGCAGTGTGCCCTTGTGTCCAGGAAGGCCAGTGGTATCCTGGGGTGTATTAGGAGGAGTGTGTCTAGCAGATCAAGAGAGGTTCTCCTCCCCCTCAACTCTGCCCTGGTAAGACCTCACATGGAATATTGCATCCAGTTCTGTGCCCCAGAGCTCCAGAGGGACAAGGATCTACTTAAGAGAGCCCAACAGAGGGCTACAAGGATGATTAAAAGACTGGAACATGAGGGAAGGCTGAGAGACCTGGGGGTCTTTAGTCTGGAGGAGTCTGCAAGGGGATTTAATAAATGTTTATAAATATCTGAGGGCTCAATGTCATGAGGAGGAGGGAAAACTCTTCTCACTTGTGTCCTGTGATAGAACAAGTGGAAATGGATGGAAGCTGGAACACAGGAAGTACCACCTCAACATGTGAAGAAACTATTGTAAGGGTCACAGAACACTGGAATGGACTCCCCAGAGAGGTTGTGGAGTCTCCTTCTCTGGAGATTTTGAAGACCTGCTTGGATGCATTTCAGTGTGACCTGTGCTAGATTATATTATACTATATGGTCCTGCTCTGGTTGGGGGGTCGGACTCAAAGATCTCCAGGGTCCCTTCCAACCCCTGACATCATGTGTGGTCTTGTGAAACCATGCTCCTAAGCACCACATATATCCTTTAAATACCTCCAGGGATAAGGACTCAAAAACACTTCCCTTGTCAGCTTGTTCCAATGTTCAACAACTGTTTCGGTGAATAATTTTTTTCTAATATCTAGCCTAATCCTTTCTGGGTGCAATGTGAGGCCATTTCCTCTTGTTCTATCACTTATTTCTTGGGAGAAGAGACTGATCCTCAGCTCTCTATAACCTCCTTTCAGGTAGTTGTAGAGAGCAGTAAGGTCTCCTGTTATCCTCCTCCAGATTAAACAAACCTAGGTCCCTCAGCTGCTCCTCATGAGACTTGTGCTCTAGACCATTAACCAGTTTTGTTTCCCTTCTTGGACATGCTCCAGCACCTCAATGTATTTCTTGTAGTGAGGGACCCAAATCTGTACCCTGTATTCAAGGTGCAGCCTCACCAGTGCCAAGTACAGGGAGAGAACAATTTCCCTAGTCCTGCTGGCCACACTATATCTGATGCAGGTCAGGATGGTGTTGGTCTTGGCCACCTGAGCACGCTTCTGGCTCATGTTCAAGTGGCTGTCCACCAGCACCCCTGAGTCCTTTTCTGCCATGCAGCTTTCCAGCCACTCTTCCCCAGACCTGTACTGTTGCATGGGGTTGTTGTCATCCAGCAGTACCCAGCAGCTAGTCTTGTTGAACCTCATACTACTCATTCAGCCTGTCCAGATCCTTTTGTAGAATCTCCCTACCTTCAAGAAGATCAACACTTCCACCCAGATTGGTATTGTCTGCAAACTTACTGAGGGTGACCTCAATCCCCTCACCCCTTGATAAAGATATTAGAACAGACATCAGTACTGAGCCCTGGAGTCACTTATGACTGACTGCTGATTGCATTTAACTCCATTCACCATCAGTCTTTGGGCCTGGCTATCCAGAAAGTTTTTTACCCAGCAAATAGCACAACCATGCAAGCCATGAGCAGCCATTTTCTCCAGAGGAATTATGTGAGACACAGTCAAAATCTTTACTCAAGTCCAAGTGAACACTATCCAAAGACTTTTTCCCCTCATCCACTAGGGTGGGTCACCTTGCAATAGAAGGAGATCAGGTTAATCAGGCAGGACCTGCCTTTCATAAACACTCGCTGACTCAGTCTGATTTCTTGGTTGTCCTTTATGTGCCATGTGATGTTCCTCAAGATGATTTGCATTGTAACCTTGCCTGGAACCGAGGTCACACTGACAGGCCTGCTTTTCCCTGGATCCTCCTTTCATCCTTTCTTCTTCATGGGTGTTGGATTTTCTAATGCCCTGTCAGCTGGAACCTCCCTGGTTAGCCAGGGTGAGCACTTCTGTAAGCTGCCTCAATACCTTCTGGTGAATTCTATCCAGTCCTTCAGTTTGTATCTAAGTGGTATAGCAGGTTCCTAACCATTTCCCATTGGACTGTGGAAGCTTCATTCTGCTCCTTGTCCCTGTCTTCCAGCTCAGGGGTCTGGGCTGCAGAGAACAACTGATCTTGTTATTAAAGACTGAGACAGACATTTGTTACCTCAACCTTTTATCATCCTTTTTCATTATGTTTCTCTCCTTGAATACTTATTCTGGAAAAGCATGACAAACATTATCACACAATACAGCAACCTTTAACAATATACAGTATAGAAAAATCAATGCTGTTCTTTTAAATATGACTTGAAATGTGTTCATAAAGCAAATGTCATTTTTTGTTTCTATAAGGTGTTTCTGCTCAGCAAAGTATAATACAAAGAATATGTCCCTTATTGCCACAGCTGGACTATGCAGCAGTATTTTGGCCTCACCAGCATTTTGTCTTAACTTTGCAGTCTATTCCAAGGTAAAGTTTTACATACTGTAATGTCAGTGAAAAAAAATGTCAGCATTTTGTGGTGTTATCAGTTGGTGTCAGACAGAATTAGAATATGGAGGCCAGGGACTGCTGGATGCTGTGACTCTGACATTGTCATATTGTGAAGCCAAGGAGAAAAAGCAGAGACAGTGATCATCTTCTCTGTACAGGATATATATCTACTTCATATCTACTTCATCATTACTTGAAACTAAGTTCTGGTACAACCAGAAGCTGTAGATTCTGCATTTTTTTTCCCCAAGTAATCTTGAGACAGAAAGACCGCTTGCATTCTGAGAGGGAAGGGTAGGATGAAAGAAAATAGGGAAGGTTACTGAGTCTTCCAAACAGGGCCAGGGTAGGAGGATAACTTGTAATGACCAAACAATGTTGCAAAGGGTATCAGACTTTCCCTCTATTGCTTTTTATTTCCTTTCCAGGGAGAGACATTACAGTCTTCTAATAATTTTTCATATTGTTCTTATTTATTAAGTATGAGCTAATAAAAGTAGTGAAAAAAAACCCTCAAACAATCAAGCTAATATGACAGAAAGAATGGTCTTGATGAGCTCCACTTCCATTCAAAATCAGGACATAGGAAGCAGTATGCATTATCTGCCACCCCTTTTCCAAAGCAGTTACCAAGTTTTTTAATACACTCAGTTGTAGTAATCCAATAAACTTCTGCCCTGCTATGAATAAAGATTAGTACAGAGAAACTCTGCAGTTATAAATTAATATTTTTTTTTACATGGGATGTTATTTAACACAAAGCAAGAGGAATGCAATGTTTTTCTGATCAGAACTCTTATTTGGAAGCTGTTAGAGCCACCAAGAGAAGTGCCCAACCATGCATCTTACTGTGTTTCCCCCCTGACAACAATAGCAGAGATATCTGCATCTGTTGGTAGAGTTGGACAACATTTCGTTCACTGTTAGGCTGATATTGTTGTATTCTAGGAAATTACAGGTGGTAAAAATGAGTTAATGTGGTAGATACACAATATATTGTTAACCTTTGTTTAAAGTGGTGCTCAGCATCAGTGACACAGACAGTGTTTCCAAAAACATTAACCAAGATGCTGATGGAGTTTAATAGGATGAAGACAAATACAAATGTGCCCTTCACAGCAGGGACAGACCAAACCCATTAATAAAGCCTTGATAGTGAATCAATTAAAAACAAACAAACAAAAATACAAAACCAGTTAAAAAGTGACTATGACAGACACAATTAATTTGTGAAATAATAAAGAAGAAAAATTAATTGGAGGTTTGATCCTGGTCTACAATGTTATAATAGCACATGTTTTCAAGCTTTGACTTTTCTGTTAAAATTTATATCAAATGGCAAAACAAAGATTCTGAACTTCATAGTGACTACTTAATCCTGATTTCAGAGCCTCTCAAGTTCCATATTCTTTCAGCAGATAAAGATACAATGAGCTGATCCTGTGCCAACACTTGAATTGCCCCTCTCTCTAATCAGTGATCATGGCTAACATGGTGAAAGAACACAGTCAGAATTTTAACTTAGTGCTACTTTTAAAATGCCTATAGTGCCAAATATTTTAACCCATAACCATAACCTTACATATTTTCTCATTAGCTATTGTGAAATAATTATGCACAAGGGCTATTAAGATGTTATAAATATATTTATGAAAAACACTAGGTTGTTAACAGAAAACAGCTTTTTTTCATGAGCTATCCACAAACAGTATCCTTACTGACATGAAGAAAACCCACAAATATATAGCACTGAAACATTAAATTGTGAAGTCTTATTTTTCACCTGTACATATAACTGGAGTTCTTTTTTTGTTCTCACTCTTTTTTTTTTTTTTAATTTTTACCACATATATATTTAGGGTTATCATGTACTTGAGAAAAATTTCCAGTCTAACGAAACAAACCAAAACCAACAAAACAAAAACAACAAACAAACAAACAAAACCCAACAACAACAACAAAACAACAAAAAAATGAAAGCTGCCTGGACAGAAAGGACAAACAGAATGTCAATAAATCTATGTAAGCTTGATATCAATAAACATGTCAAAGTCAATGGTGAAAAGACAGATGGTCACATTTTTTTTTGGCTCAGAACAGTGTGGAATCATTCTTTTGTGTGAGCTGAAAGACGGTGTACAATAAAAATAGAGTCATAGAATGGTTTGGTTTGGAAGGAACCTTTAAATGTCATCTAGTCCAACCTCTTGTCATGGGCAGGGACACTTTTACTAAACCAGATTGTTCAAAGGACCATTCAGCCTGACTTTGAACACTTACAGTGGTGGAGCAACCTCTCTGGGCAACCACTTTCAGTGTCTCTGCACTCTCATTGTTAATACATATGTCTGTCTTTTAAGTACAGGATTTGGAGTCAGGTGGTCTGAACACTGCCTTTTGCTGTGGTTGCAGTACCCCTCTAAGATATATTTTCTTAAGTTCCAGGAGTGTAGTATGATACATAGTTGGATTTGGGTTAGAAAACAGAATGAAAGAACTGGTAACTTGTTTTCTATATAAAAAAGTATTTAGTAGACTGGACTGGACTGTAGAAATTTTTCTACATGATCCTGTAAACTGAATATTTGATAAGGAGTATGGGTCTGCAGTGTTAAGTTCAGTTATACTATCCATCTAAGTTACAGCTTTTAATGTTACTTACATGAGGAATAAGGAACATATATCTATGCTGTTGTATACATACGTGCAAGAGAAATAGTATTTTAAGGTCTAGGTTTGTTTTGTTGGTGTCAGTGACAGATTTAGCAATGGCTTCAAAGTTGTAACATCAACTTTACAATGAAGAGGTACAGTGATTTTGAGGGAGAAAAATAAAAAAAAAAAAAAAAAAAAGAGCAATTCCTTCAAACAATAGCTGCAATGTCCAGACTTCAGCTTCTGACACTAGACTGTAAGGGATAGGAGTTGCCTAAGTGGAAATTTAATTAGTTTTAGAAGATTCTCTTTGAAAGTGCTATTAATTGGATTTGTTTCACATAGGAAACTATTTTAAACAGTAAAATAAAACATTTAATGGATTTTAGTATATTAATATATTCATATCAATAGTTCTGGTTCTGGAAGAATTATTCCTGAAGACACTGACTAGATAATCTGAATACTAGGCAGTTTGACTTTCCCTCTGAGCACATAGATAGAAAATTTTGTACTCTAGGATTTTTGCGTTTTTAATTATTTTCTTTTGTTAGATAATAATCAGATTGATTAATTTTCTAGTAAACAGAAATTGTATTGTGATGAACTGTAAACTGCTGAGAAAAAATAATTGTTAATCATTGGATAAAGAATATTATTAGAGCTAGAAGAAGCAATGAATCCATGAGCTAATGGAAATAAAACCAATAAACCCTGAAAACAGCAAAGGAAACATTAATTCAGTCAGTGCCCTTTCAGTTCGCCTTAGGAATCATGAGTAGCAATTTGAAATCCTGTTTTTCCCCTGGGAAGAAGTGATGCCTGGAATATGATATAAACTACACTGATCAAATACAAAGGGAAGCCGCAGGCTAAAACAGAGAGAAAGAAGTAACAACAAAGAAAAACAGCTAGTTATATGAAATGACACATTTATACATCAGTGAAGTAAAATTATAATCCTCTCCATTTACTTTATATCAGCTGCAAAAGAAAAATAACTGTTTTACAGAAACCAGACATCAGAGTAACATAAAATAAAGGATTGTTTTGAATCATCCCAAAGGATTCCTTCAGAAATATATACTTAATATCTGCAGATAAAATAACATCATTGTCTAGTTTTTGGATATCTAAATATGCAATAACCTAGAGCATATTAAAGAAATTTTAAAAGTGTAAGTAAAACTCTGTAAGGAAAAGTAATGTTCAAGACAATTTTCCCTTAAAAAAGATATTTCCAAAGAAGATAAAAAAAATCCTTTATCAGAAGCAGAAGAATTATAGTGTAAGGGTTTCTTAAGCTTTGTAGTCTCAAATGTCTTATTCAGTCTAGGCTGACATATACAGTCTTTAGATCTAAACTATCTAAAGAAATAAGAAAGGTATACTTAATATATAAGAGTTCTGTACGAAACCACTGTCAGTTCCAGAACCTGGAACACAACAGTAGAGTGAGATGTGAGAGAAAATGGTGGGCTAGTTTTTACAAACAGCGTAGCCTTAGTCTGGCATCATACTTCCAATAGCAAAGGAACAGTGCCTCAGAAATACTCCAGGTATTTGCCTTTGCTATTACAAAATAATGGCTCATACTACTGTTAGTGATAATTGAAAAAAATTCCCAAGTGCCCTCCAGCACTTTGTGAAAATTTCACAGCAGATATATATGCTCAGTTATATATGTTGAAAATTTTAGTAAAATTTTAGCTCTGAAAGTGAAATCTTCTAATTAAGAAGCAGCATGTAATGAGTAAGTCTGGTGGGTTCATAACGTAGTAGTTTTGGATGGGATCAAACACTCAGAATGACAGGAGAACCCAAGGTCAATATCTTATATCTATATGGCATTATACAAGGAATTTTAATTATAGATGCTTTAAGCAAATAATTCAAAAACCTAATAGAGGTCAGTTTAAACAAATGTTCCATTCCTTCCTGGATGAGAAAATATACATCAAGGCAGATGGCAAAAGGAATAGCCCACTTCTGTGTTATGCTTTTGATCAGATGGGGTGCAATAAAACGTATTTCTCAAACCACAAAGGACACACTGCAGCTACAAGTATAGGGGTGGTACAGGTAAGTAATTTTTCACCAGGCACTGCTGTTTTATTTTAGGTAACAGAAATGTCAACAAGTTTGATGCTGACATATATTATTTTCTAAGTTTCATATCCACAAGAATATTCTCTTCGTTTTTCATTTATTTCCTTTATAAGAATCCCCGTCCATGGCTTGGTAAGAACCATAGCTAAATTTTTTTGTTTTTAAATTAGTTTCTGAACTGATCTGAACTTTGTCAGGCAAATAGTTGCTAAAAATATATAATTAAAGTGATTTAAAGTGTAAGAATAATAATATAATTTTCAATGAAGCAGCAAATGCAGTCTTTGAGTGAATAAGTGGTATTGATCTTTCATTCTGTCACAATTTGAGTTTCTTCCCATTCTGATTGTAAAGAAGATGAATGTTTTAATTGAATACATTGGGAACAATATGAATTTAGATACTGCTTTCCACAGGTCACCTACCTACTCATTATGACAAAGGAGAAGTGCTCTCTGAAAAAAACATTCTCTTAGTTAATTTGGTGCTTTTGACAAAGTTTTGTTTCCTTCTATTTAAGTTACAGTTCTGTTTATTGCATACTATTTAAACTTTCCTGTCAACATAGAACTGCATATCTTCTCAGGGACTTCTGCATCAAGTGCCACTGTGTTTATGTGGAGCACCTCTAGTCCTCACACATTCTACAGATGGAGCCCAGTATCACAGAGACATTAAGGCTGAATACTGTGGTATGTCCACTCTTTTTTTTGGGTGCTGACTTGGGAAGATCTACAGCCCATTTTCCCAGAATATTAAATATTTTTACATCGCTTGTTAAAAGCAAAACTAAACCTCAGTATCAGAGATGGCAATAAATTGTGTAGTCTGCAAACCATATCAGTGATGTCTCAAGCTGAGTGCTTAGAAAATAAGGAATTTCAATAGACCTCTGGTAAAAAAAAAAATCAGTTTGAACAACTAGCTAGTAACTCATCAGGTAGAGACTCAGTAACTAGTTTAACTCTAAGCTAGTTAAGTAAAGAAATTAACTGTTTTATTGCTTCTTGCCTCATTCACTATGCAGCTTCCAAACTCTGTGAACAGTGGGGAGCTGTTGAATAGATTGTTTAATAGACAGAGGTGTCGCAATAGCACTTGAAAACTAAGGAAATATATCACAAAAACTAAATGTAGTGAGAGATTTAATAGGTACTAATGTACATGTTCATTGATTACATTTGAATAAAAAATTACTTCCTTACAGAAATTAGTATTCGCACATATTTATTTTTCAGGATAAATCAATGATGTATTTGGAACATCTTTACAGAACTGCATATGTGCTTTATAAAATACATATCTCAAAGTATTTCTGTTTGGAAATCTAAAAGTTAAGTCACCTACAACACATATTTATTTGTTCATTTCGTGACTGGGAGATCATTGCCTAAACCTAACCAGGAAGATACTAATTTTATTAATGACGCTTGTTTTGTGCACCCAATTTGAAATGTCTATTTTTTCTTTGAATATGAAAGTCCTACAACATTTCAAAAAATAGAGAATTTTTAGCATCCTTACTTTATGTGAAAAAGCCAATTGCTCTCCATTACCACATTGTGTATTTCCAGTAGAATGAGGGCTGAAACCTTAGATTAGGTTAAAGGGTAGCAACAAATAGATTAATTTACCTAGAAAACAAGATCCTCTGATCCAGCCATTAAAGTAGGACTTGGAGGATCATTAACAGTTTTTTCATGTGTCTGCCAAACAACATGAGAAAGGCATCAGCAGTCCTCCAAAGATTAGGTTACATTAGAGAGAAGCTATTGTTCAGAGTACCTGAAGATAAAAATGTATTTCTAAGTTGTCAAAACTTAAAACTGAAAAGCAGAAAAGAAACTGACTGCTTTAGGTGGAGTTCAACATTTAAAACTGAAAACTCTCTAGGGCTGCTCCGTTAATAATTTTACCTGATGAATTGAAAATAAGGGTCTACCAATGAAATAAAAGAATACCTGCTTGCTTAACCTTCTCACTGAAGTGAAAACCACGACAAAAAAAGATATAAAAAAACCCTGAGGACACCACATTCAGCTGTTTGAAAGCAGCTGTAATGAGGGCTTGTAACATCTCATTAGGAAACTATCAAACCCCAGGTTGCTTTATAAATGGACAATCATGAGCTGCAATGACAAATGAGGGAGAAATACAGTTATAGAGCCAAAAATTGCAGCAGGAGAGGATAAGGTGCACAGCATGTGATGGTAATTGAACCTCAGTTTCTTACTTGAAGTTCCTAACAAAAATCTTTTAAAGGACATACTAGGATAACTTTAATAGGCAAAAGAATTAAAGCAACATTTTAGCCACTTTTCCATTTCAACTGCAATCTCAGGAGTATAGTAAAGGTCTTCGGTGAAGACCTTAGGTATATGACTTAGGTTATATACCTTAGGTATATAACATCCAATGTGACTTCTGCTGTTGTGTTATAATGATTTCCATAGGGATGATAGGGTGACACAGAATAACAGAATGTTAGGGGTTGGAAGGGACCTAGAAGATCATCTAGTTCAATCCCCCTGCCAGAGCAGGGTCACCTAGACCAGATCACACAGGAATGCATCCAGGCAGGTTTTGAATGACTTCAGAGGCGGAGACTCCACAAACCCCCTGTGGACACCGTTCAAGAGCTCTGTCACCCTCACTGGGAAAAAGTTTGTCATTGAATTCACCCTAAACCTCTTGTGCTCCAACTGACTCCTATTGCCTCTTGTCCTGTCATTGGATGACATTGAGAAGAGTCTGGC
>JANHGL010014327.1:30481-41811 GCA_024611195.1 Ceyx melanurus
ATCCTGCTGTGGCAGGGGGGTTGGACTAGATGATCTTCTAGGTCCCTTCCAGCCCCTAATTTCTGTGATTCTGTGATGGTATGAACAACAAACCTGACCTCTGTGAAAAACCTGACCATACAAACCTATCTGCTGTGGAAAAATGAACTTTCATCCCACTTCCCAAATACATTTTGTCATGCTTCTTATGATAGAGATGCAAGCATGAAAGTTGGCTGAAAGACACCACTTTACAGAATCACAGAATTGCTCAGGTTGGAAAAAACCTTCAAGATCATCAAGTCCAACCTCTTCTTCCAGAAGAGTAGTGACTTGTTTCCCCTGAGGGCCCAGTGAGAATATTGGAAAGACAGTAGGTGCCAGCACCACCAGCTGAACTTTTTAAAGCACTGTCCAAGTCATGTGTACCTCAGAGCAGAAGCAAGCAATCAAGCCTGTCAGCACAGGAAAGAAAAGGAGAAAGCACTGCACACCCAAAATGACAGCGAGACAGTTTTGACCCCTTGGAACTGCATACCAATAGGGTGCAGTAAATTTCACAATAAACACATAGAAATAGCAGAATTGGAAGAGAAGTGCAAGAATACAGCAGAAGGGAGTGATTGTTATTGCTGCTGTTGTAAGGCTGCAACTTCAACCATTTCTTTTTTACTCATTACTTTGTCAAAAAACTAAGCTCACATGGGAAATAAAGCTTAAAAATCAAGCCAATAAACATAGAATCATAGAATTCTCTGATTAAGTCTTCTATATTATCTGGTTCAGCTATTGCATAGGGCATGCTTGTGATTACTCCTTATGTTCTAGTTAATTTTCTGTTTGGCTGACAATTAAATTTTCTGAATTATAAACGGGGCAGATCTCCTGATTTCAACAACTTGTTAGAATTTTTCTCCTGCATACAGCAACATTAATTAGTCATAAAACTAAAACATGGGTGTCACCATTTTAGGGGTGTTTGTGACAATTTTTCGCACACCTTTATTATTGATAATTATAACTATGCTCTTCAGAAAGTTATTGGATATTGACAACACAGAGAGTTTTCAAGCATTTTGAGGCAGGAAAACCAAATGGAGAAATCAGGAGCTTAAGGATAAATGTGCTGCTGCACATAAAGAAAATCTATAGCTCTAGCCTCAGTTAAGCTATACATGCTCCAACATTAGAGGCTAGCCACAATGCCAAATATTCAGAGCTCAAGTTTATGTTTTTGTGTGATGTGGCTTCTCTTACATTGTGCAAGCCACGTCTCCTGTGCATGTTTTCTGTAACATATCAGTCAGCTTCCAGCAGTGTCCAGCCTAACGTATCAACCAAAAGGTATTAGGGTCTGTTTCTGGAAATACCCATCTGGCCTCCTGCTGAAATGAAGTAATCTATATTTTCCTTAAAGAAGATACCAGTTTTTCTGGAATGCCTTTTCTTCTGGTTCTAGCTCAGTAATAAAGAACGTTTCTTTTAGTTTTGTGCATAGCAACCTATAAAGAAAAAAGGTATAAATTGATACCACCAAGTCCTGTCTACAAAATGCATAATCGATTGTAAATTCCTCAATACTTTAATGACTCAGCATATAGATTTATCTTTCTTTCATTCACATCATGTTTCTAGATATTTTAGAAAGTATGTGTTAAATAACCTCTGCCCAGAGCTACAAAGCTAGCTCTTTGATCAACCACCAAAATTTCTGTGCAGACTCGAAGCAACTTAATTTTCCCAAAAATGAGAGATGAAAGTGCATGTAGATACTAATAGTTTTGATGTTGTAAGAGATAAAATAAAATGAAATAAATGAAAATATCAAGTTTTTATCCTGAACAAAACACTCAACAACATTCTTATGATAGCTTAAATTAGAGGCCAGTCTGAAGTTTGACTGACATGTCCCAATTTGCTGTCTTTCATCACTTCAATACATTCACTATGAGAAAAACAGATTGTATCATAATTACATTAAATACAAATACTAATGATTATCAGTGTTCTTTTCCAATTGTACATTTTATTGTTCTGCCTATGCTACCAGATTCTATCCAAGGAAGTATCGTTCAGAATGGGTGGTCAGAATAGTGTTTTTATTTGGACTATTCTTGACATTTGCTTACATCATAAATTCAAGTATATATTCATGTCTGATGTGGAACACTGATAGATAAAAATTTAGAGGTTGTCAGATTCAGAATTTTTGTTTAGGCTCCTTCTGCACTGAGATAAAAAAAAAAAAAAAAAGACTGAAAAAGTTATATTCTAAATGTGAAAGTAGTTTACTTGGGCAAAGAGTGGTATGTAGTATATGATTACATGTGTCTGGCTTCATAGATACAGGAATTGCAGTATTCACATTTTTAAAAACTGGTAGATAGAACTCTGAGCTGCTTTTCTTTGTACCAGACACTTTCACATATTCACTATTTTCTTGATGGTCTGGACCTGTTTTGGTTCTTCCCCCTTTCTAGGCAGAACTTACCCAGATATTCAGAGTTAAATCCAGGTTTAGCAACTTGAGTCCGCAGGGTTCACATAGGAATATATAGCTTTACTTCATCATATGATCTCAACAATGGTGGGACACTTTACAATCCCCAAATATTTTGCTGTAAACCCAGCTGGTATCACACCTAGGGATGCCAGACATAACTCCACTTTCTCTCATGTTCTTCTGCATATGAGTGGCAGACCAAGCCAAGAAATTATTTTCACACTTAAGAGTTCATCTATAATGTAACGAACAACTGACACAAATCTCAATGGAAGCACCAATATTTAAAACATATTTTAACAACATTTTTAAAATTCAAACTTCATAATATCTTGCTAGTTCAGTATAATAATATTGACATCATCTGAACAAGCATATAAAACATCCCTTGGGAAGCTTGTTACTTTTTAATGTTGGAAAAGGCTGTAATAGCAACAAAACAGTGGTTTGGAAAAGAACAAGAAATGAAAGGACTACGTTTTCAATTGTCTTTAGAAGTTTGCATGGCAAGTAAAGACATTAACAATAAAAAACCTTAAGATTATGCTATAAAACAGACTACCAATAAAAGCACTGGAGAGAGCCAATCATTTACTATGACTAAAAGGAAAAACTAACAAAAGTCCTAAGAAAGCCCTAAGTTAGGTGCTTTGAGAAATGGGTGGCTTTTGGATTTCTTGGGAAAACTGAATTCCTATCATCTGACAACTGAGTATTAGGGATATAACCATAGCTCTTAAGCACCTATTCAAGTACAGGGTCCAACTTACATCTTGGACCTTTTGTCAAGCCACATATACCTGAGTGTCAAGGGGTAGCAAGTCCCTTTTAAAAAAACCCCAAACTTCTCTTTTTTCCATTCCTGTGGGGACAAGACCAGGCACTCGGGGCCAGGACATACACAAGGATAGAAAAGGAAGAGGAGTGATTTTCAGGAAGCTCTCTTCTCTACTTTTTGGTATGACCTCAGGAGGAAGAAGCTGCTGATTACAAGCCTGTTTTCATCTTCTCAGCCTGAATTTCTCTGACCAGTTTTCATCGCCATGATTTTCACCTCTGCCAGCTGTGTATTTTGGGGTTTGTTTGACACTTTGATCCCTTGGAACCCTATTTCTCTCCCATGCACAGTGAACTGGAGTGGAGATTTTCAAATCTCTTTCTCGTTCTTCCCTTCCCCCTGCCCTTTTCAGTGGAATTCCCAGTGGCCCCTGTTGGTCATCAGAAGGAAGGGTGGCCATCTGTGTCATATATTGCTGTTTCAAAGTTTACTGATTTCACATTGTTGTTCAGTTTTGTATTCTATACAAATACCTCTCTCTCTCTCTCTCTCTCTCTCTCTCTCTAGTTTAATAAATTCTTGTCTCTTTATAAGCCCCTGGTCTCTCATTTTATAAAATGCATGATAATACCTGTTCAAACTAGGACACTGAGAAATCTTGTTTCTTAATAATTTTGTTTTTATTTAACTTTAAATGATTCAATGACCAATCTTAACTAGTATCAGGCTGCTACTTTGCCATAGTAATACACTCATTTCAAGACACTTTGTCCAGTTTTACTTAAGCTATTGCAATGTCCTTAAGTGAATTCTACTAGCCCAAAATATTCAGGAAAGTAATGTCTGTGATTAAAAAAAGGTTAGATTTACAGAAAGCATAATTTGTTGCCTCCCAGTATCATGAATAGTGCCCTTGTTGGCTTTAGGGTTTTAAGAATTCAGCAGATTTATCACTTCACTTCAACAGACAGTCCTCCACATATCAAAGTTACAGTTACTGGATTTTTGCATGTACTTTATATTTCCAATGTATGAATACAGGTACAGAGAGATAAACAAAGGCCTTCACATTTCAGTGATGTCTCTTGGGTACTTTGTACAACTGAAACACGAAAAAGTATTTAAATGTGCATAATCTTGATGTGAATGGTTAGCATTGTTAAAATTGCATTAGCATGTATACATGAGGATGTGAAATAAGAAATGCTTTAGAAATTTGTGTGAAACTGCTGTGTTGTACATTTTATGATATGTTTTCTTTCTTGCTTCACCTATGGTTTTTTCCCATTTTCAGAGCTATAGAAAAAGACTGCAGAAATCACAATCTCCCCTCTGGGACAGAACTACTAGATTTTTGTGCTTGATTTTTTATTTTTCCAATTCAAACCTTAAAAACTTTATAACAGTTTTTCCACTAGCTTTGGAAAGATACACAAGTATAATTTAAGTTTTGATGGAAATCTTCTTATATAACAGTTCTATGTCACATGAATGATCAGGAAATAAACTGCTGGCCATGACATGTCTTATTTAGCACCACTTGTGATCACGATAGAATCTGTTTTTCACTTGTGTGCATGTTCCAACCTGCAACTAAGATAATATACTATAATAACAATGTTTTTGTTTTCTCTTTCCTACATGCACCTGACTTTTCATTACAAGAACCTCCACTTCATAGACCTATACATACCTTATACTGTCAAAGACTTCTCTTGGATATTACCACTGTAAAAAGTCTTAAAAATTGTCCATTAGTGTGAGTGTAGCCCACTGAATTTTTGTAGCAGACAAGCAGTTAGCAGTGAGAAACAAGCAGCTATTCAGTATAACTTCCAATGTCCACTTTGATAACACAGGTGAGTAGAGACTTTTGAAATAAAAACTTCTGCATATAATATTGAAATCGTAATAGCCATCACCTGTGTACCACTTTCGCCACCACTAGTCAAGGACTAGATCAATTTTAGCACATTTTCTTCTCTGTGAAATGGCAATATTTTTCAGCACTCAAAGTGAGTTGTGTTGCTATGCTAAGGTCTAGAAAGCAGGTCATGTGACTTTTAAATGCTTCAATAAAAAAATAACTTATAATGTAAAATGCAGTTTTCATTTTATTTCTGTATATTCATGTAACGCTGTTTGTGTGACTAAAAGTGTTCGTTGAGCATATCTTTAATTTTTGCAAAATTATATTTATGTCATTTCTTGTAGCTGACAGAAATTTTCCTCTTGATTAAATGTTCTTTCAGCAAAACAAGTAAAGCTTAGTGGGGTGAATAATGATGCAGTTTCATAACCTTTCTTTGATGAGTGTTCTTAAAAGACATTCTTTTGGTAAGCCAGTGAGGGTTTTTTTTGTAGACTACCCTGCATTTTAAAAGCTTGTGGTTCCATTGATACACATAATAGATATAACCAGTGATGCCATTTGCTAAACTCAGCTCTTGAGTAACAATAGTATGTTTGCATTTTCAGAATTTTACTTTAGGCCACAGACTGTAAACAGGGTGAAGGCTTTCCTTCATTAAACACTTCACTCTTTTATGTTCCAAAATGGGAGAGGGTCTTGAAAAACAATTTTACTTATATCTATTAAATGGAAGATATTACAAAAAAGTGGTATGGATTGAAGCTGTTTACTAATTAACCCATAAAGAAGTGTTATGTCTGAAGAATGACCAAAGTGTTTTGGTATGATCAGTCACTGTCACACTGAGCTTAAAGAGAAGAAAAAATTCTCCTTGAAGTCAGCATTTTTTTTTGCTACAAGCTGCAGTGAGAAAATAATTAAAAGAATAAGAAAAGCATTTGATAACAAAAGAAACCACGCCTTTGCTGTTTTATAACATCCTCATGACTCCAAAGGCAGAACCTGCTTTCCTCCAAGAAAGAACTTTGATAAACTGATGCTCAACAGTCTAGAGAAGTTGTGCCTGACAACTATAGTTTGCAAATACAATTATTTTAACAAGAAATCATCAAAATGTATTTTTTACATTTTCTGGTGCTGTAAGAATAAACCTGTACAAAAGATTTATCACTTTTCTAAAGAATGTCAATTGAGCATCATAGTAATATATAGTTCCAATAAAAGTTTAACTCAACTAAACTGAGACTTGGTAGGAAATTTAAATACAAGCAATTCCTGTTATCAGTTTTAATGAATGTTATTAAGTGATAACCAAAAAGAAAGGGGAAAAAAAATTGATCGCTCAGAAGACATTCTTTCCACTCCTCTAAATTATCATGACACCACAATCTTCAGTTGTGAAGTTAATTTCCTCAATAATTACATTCTGCTTAGAACTGCAAGCACTCAGGAACACCCGGTTGGTATGCCTTCCCCAAGAATGACAGAAATCAGATCTTTGGTGCCACATATGGTGCATTGATTCAATTACTAAGAAGTCTCACCACTATTTCAAGTGCTCTAAACAGTTTACTGTAAAAAGATGGACCTTTGTATTTGAGCTGACAGAAACATGACGAATACTGGTGTCTCTTAAACAAACATACAACAACAAAAATGCATGCAGAAGGCTGTGTGGTAATGTTATGGGATAATAGGACTCACATGGTTTTTCCATGGATGTTTACAATATCTGTTTGGGAATGAACAAATTCTTGACATTGTCCAATATTTTAGTGTGACTATTTGGGCAAACATACCATGAAAAAGGAGATAATTTTTTTTGGTAGAAATTTCCTTAAGCTTGAGCTCTATAAAAATAGTAAAGAACAAACAAAATGTTGCTAGCTTCTTAGAAGGCCCTCCATTATGCAGAAAAAGTCTCAAATTCCTCCAGACCTATCTGTTTTCCTGAAATTTATGGTGAATGCACTACTAGATTGAGATTATGTAAATCCTTTAAGTACTGTTTGAAAATGTCTTCTTACATGTGATGGCAATGGAGCGATGTCCTGCAGCCCAGTATTCAAGTCGAAAGAGATGTTCTCTTTTAAGGTAGGCAAACATCCAAAAGCTTCCCAGAGGCTACAACAATGCAGTGGTCCTAAGGTTAAATTCTAGTTCTAGAATCTCTAACATAAATCTTAGCACCTAATATACTAATTAAGTTTCTAGTTATTTAGCAATCAAGTAACAGATCTATATTTGTCTGAACATAGAATGGGAAAGGTGTGGCCACATCTCATAGCAAAGAAAGACATTCTTTACAGTGACATGGAATCATAATTTCCTAGAATGCCTTAAATTGGTAAGGGACCTTCAAAATCTCATTTAGTCCTATTTCCCTGCAGTAAGCAGAGACAGCTTTAACTAGATCAAGTTGTTCAGAGTCCTGTCCAATCTAACCTTGAATGTTTCGAGGGATGGGGCATGCACCATTTCTCTTGCCCAGTCCCTAACTTAAAAATGAAAAAAAAAAAGAGAACAAAGTAAGAAAATGCTGAATCTACGCATAGTTTAAAGTCAATTTTAGGGCATTTCATTTTCATTGATATTCTTGTCAGCTTACATTATTCTATATAAGCAAACTAAAAACTGTAATCAGTTATGCTTTTTGGTGACTCTATATAGTTATAAAGAGCAATTTCTCAAAGTCTGGAGAAAAATATCTGAATATAAAAAAACAAACCTCACTAAATTGATACTTAGATTGGGCCTTTGATACATGCAGCTTCAAATATTTCCATAACAGCTTATGCTTATTTTTATAGAAATGGTTTTGGGTTTGTTTTTTTTTTTGTGACCAGCAGAGTTTACATTCTCTGATATTCTGTTTTCTTTATTAGCCGTTTTACCACTTCGTTATTTTCACTTTAATAAATTAACATCCTCTCCACTACTTTTGCCCTTAATCTTTTTCCATTTACATTCTTAACTACACAAATAATAATAATCACATGTCTTTTAATGAGATATTTCTGAGTATTAGTCATGCCTCCCGTTGGTCGTGTATTAGAAATGCTTAAAACCCAACAAAATTCACAAAAATAAAAACACACCTTTCTGGAAAAACAAACAAACAAACAACTAAAACCAACCAAATAAAACTAACCCAAAACCAAAACAACAACCTAACATTTTATTTTAAAATTATTTAAAAAGGGAGAATACACATTTAAACCTGATTTTTTAACATTAATTGATCAAGCTTGACAAGCAGTATGTGTACTTCAGAAGAAAGTGAAGAAGGAAGCTGGAACAGGCAACTGCATATACTAGGGATATTGCAAGTAATTTTATTGTTTCTCTGAGAACAGTAGCCTTTGGATATGAACTATGCATCAACACTGTAGAGGAATTTATGTAAATAGAAATCCAGGAATTGCACAAAACAGAGCACACTCCTTTCTTCACTGGAAAGGAAAGAACCTTTATACTGTGTTATAAAAGGACAGGTATATGGCCTAAAACATATTTTCCCTTTAGCTTTCCAAAGATCAGTAACACTTGGAAGATGTATATCCTACAATGGGAATAGGTAGCATCCACTTACATAACACTGAGATGTAGTTCTTGGCAACATGATAGCTTTAAAGTTATGTATATATGTATTTTTCTTACATAGTTTTACTCATAGAAGAGTGACAAAAGATTTTGCAAGTATTCTTCTCAATGAGTAAAAGCGTGCTGTACTGCTGGAGCCAACTCTGAACTGGACAAAAAAGAAATTCCCTTTCGGAAACATAATGCAGAAAGGGTAGTGGTCAGCTGCAGAACTGTTTTCCAGTTGTCATGACTTATTAGGACTATCTTGCTTCTGCTCCAGAATATGACCAATCCCAATTACTAATGGCTTTGTTAATCTTTTAATCCAATGTCTTATTAAGGTTCAAATTAGGCAGTGTTCAGAGAGAACAATTTTACCTATTGCTCTTAATAATCCTCTTGTTTTTAATTTACACTTCAGGCAGAGGATAACTAGCTCATAGTGGTGGGTTTATGAAAAAATTTAATCTCTGTCCTTTTTGTACTTGCTCTTAGCTTGCCCTGTTACAGTTATCTCTTGGTTTACAAACATATCTGAGAGGGAAATATCAACTACTTTGATGAATAAAAGTAAACACAGACAAACTGAAAGGGTCTGTATTTTTCTTTCTTATGATGGTCTGAGTTGCTGGCACATATTTCATTGAACCTCTAATTCTATTACTGCCTTACACAGGCTGTTTATATTTGCTCATTAATGAAACAGTATCATGACTGAACGTGTGGCAGCCACAGTAATTAGCAAAGCATCTCCTTCCATTCCTCAAAATGTCATCAAAACACTTGTCAGGAAACAAACTCATTTTCAGACTCTACTGCCATTTACAGGGTTTCAGGCACTGATGATAGCTTGTCTGCTTAGTTTAAAAGAGCTCTTGATATAACAGAACCTGACACTGTTTACTTCAGCCTATTATGCCTGCTGCATTCACTGAATGCTTCAGTGGAAAAGAAAAATTGAAAGAAAGCTCTTCATTGTAATGCCAGATGCTTTTTAAAAAAAGGAAATCAATTTTTGCTTGAGCATAAAATGTACTCAGCAGGTCCTGAGTGACCCTCAATTCTGATGTCAACAACAAAAGAGTCTACCTACATTTCCCACAACAATCACAAAACAGCTAAAAAACATTGAAGATGTAAGATTAGTTTCATATGAATTTATTCAAATTGGTATCTACTAATACAGACAGTATCTCAGAATGACTGCTGTGTCACAGTTTGCACGTAGAAACACAATGAGAAACATGGACTGTTTTTTAGCACAATACCTCATTAAAAACTACTTGGCAAGACCATTTTAAGGCTGAAATATTTCATTATGTTTGGTATTTATAGCTGGTATCATGATTAATTTCTGTACTGCGAATTTATTATTTATTGTCCTGCTTGTTTCAGTGCAGATACTGAAGTATGACGGTAATCACTGTTTTATATATTAATTACAACAATTGATCTATGTGATTCAAAACTTCTTGCTATACAGCATATCAAACAAATGTCTTTCTCTTAAAATTAATTTTAATATAAACTAGTTTGCATGAGACTGTGTAAGTCTAATAGATCTAATAATAATAGCAATTACAGGTTCTCTAGTAGTGTAGCCTTTCACAGAAGAAAACCAGGGCTTCATTGTGCTAGGCTGTGTAAAAATGCGGTTTGCAAAAGTAGTCTTTGCACTCTTTATAAGAGATCTTATTATCTAGACAGCTAGAAGTCAGCAAAGCAAAGCTCCTGGTTCAGTTAACGGCATACTAGGTGGCTCTGATAGATAGTGTTCACTAAACACATAGGATAATGATAGCAAAGTGAACACCTTAATCACTAAATAACTTCTCCATTTCTTGACTTGTGTTTGTGGTTGGATTTGAGAGATAGCAAACAGTTTAATCTCTAGTGTGTTGCAAAGAAACAAGAGAGTGAAAAAAATTAAACTACCAATTTTTTTTTTTCTTTCTCACATGTAATGATTGCAGCATTTTATACCTTTAAAGCACTGTGCAGTCTTTCTAGTGATTCAGTCTGGTTTATTAGGCTCAGAGTCTGTGCTGACTTTCATGGCATGCACCAGTGTTGATACATTTCATTTTACAGGACTTTCATTACTTCCTTTGGGTGGCATTCTCACCTTTAGACACCTGAAGTATACATGTGTCTAAGTCAAGAGTGTCTAAGTCACTCTATGCTCTCTTACTATCAGCCAAGAGAAACACATTAGATATACTGCACCCTAAAAGCAGTTATTTTATCTGTCTACTTTAGGTTAAGATGAATAATAACCTAGAATGACCTATTTTTCTACATTTGCTATAAAGTTAGCTGAAATTAAGGTTCCTTTACATCTTCATGCTTTGACAGAATTTAGTTTTGGTTTCTCTGGTTCAGTTATTCAAGATCGAAATAACTTCTGATAAATGTACATTGGAGTTGTCCTGACTATTATTGTCTCCACAAATTATTTTTTCACAGAATCACAGAATGATTTGGCTGGAAGAGACCTTCAAGATCATCATCCAGCCATTAACCCTACACTGCTAGGGTCTCTAAACCATGTCCCCCAGTACCACATCTACGCGACTCTTAAACACCTCTAGGGATGGGGACTCAACCACCTC
>JANHGL010014328.1:0-34838 GCA_024611195.1 Ceyx melanurus
CTTCTTTGTAATATCAGTATCGTCATGTTTGCTGTTTCCATTATTCCTGAAACAAACACATGTAACACCACTGACAGAAGCCAAAAGCCATGAAATACCTATGTTTTGGCAAGACAGACCCACACATTGATATGTGGTCATTCATACGGTTAAATTCTTAGCATGGCCCCTGAAATAATTTTGATTTCAACAACCAGTGCTCTCAGACACTATGCCCAAGCACAGTTTGGTGCTTAGTATGGGCCAGGGACAACTCCTCACTAGCAATCTGGATGCAGTTTCTACAGTTTTGGACAAAAGAGTATTTATCTGTATAGAAATAAGCTGTGCCAAGGCAGCTGGCAGCAGAGCCAAATAATAGTTTGTGTGCATTTTCTTTATTAGAACAGGCACAGCCACAGAGTCTAGACAATGAATAACATGCACTCCCCATGTAACTATAGGTATTTGAATTCTGCATCCTTTTTCTTAACTTTGGAGTGTGGTGAGCTATGCTTAACAATTCAGAAGCCAGCATGATTTACTCACTACTGTAGAAGGCTTTTTATGTTAACTAAGGGAAGTGGATGATGAAAATCAACCTAATTTTTTATTAAGGTAATGCTTTGTGATAACATTTCTTTCAAAAAACATGTTCTATGGGAGTCATAAATGATACTGTACAAATTATGTCAAACTCTAATTCCCAGAAGCATTTTAAGATGAATAGATGCAGGACGTATGCTCCAGCCTGAGCGTTGCATGTCGTTTGTTTTGTGACATTCAAGGCTGAAGCTAAATCCCTGAATGTCAGAGAGACATTCAGAATTTTGTGCAGTACTGTCTGCAGAGAGTGTTTGACCTTCACTCTAGTACTTGCTGGGGGCATTCTAGTATTCTGAATGCTCATAGGAGGCCACAGATACCTGTGGCCTGTTTTGGCAGAACATAAAATTTAGTGCTGAGCAATTTTCAGTTCAGACAGAGCTTGCTAAGCAAGAGCTGTCATGAATTTTCAGCATAAAATACCAGGTGGCATTTAGGCTTCCAGATCTATTTCCAGTTTCCACAGTGTTAAAAGGTGAGGCTCCACCCTAGCTGACAGTGGATTTTGGATTAAGCTCTGTATAATGTCTGAAGATGGTGTGAACTTGCTGAAGACCCAGTTCCTCATCTACTGAACTTGTAATTATGCATATGTCCTTCTAATAAACATGTATTGATTACATCCATCAGAACATCTTACACAGAACTGTCAGACAGAAAGAAAATCCTTATGCTTTTCAGCTACAGATTATTTAATTGAACTAACAATACATTTTTCTCTGCTTAATCTTTTATTTTCTTTTGGTTTCTTTTCTTCTTTCCTTTTCTTACTTAGTTTCAAGTCTTACTTGTAGAAACAGAAAAATCTCAGGCTTTGAATGTTCACAAGGCTATGATAAATTGTACCCACTCAAATCATGTTAGTCATATCTGAAGTTGGAAGAGTTAATAGGACTATTTAGTATATCATCATCCATAAGTACTAGACCTCCTTTATTATCAATATGTTAGGAATATTTTCCAGCAGGACAACTGATGTTTAATGTCTTTTGGATATAGATATAGATTCAATTATGGCATTAAAAAAAAAATAATCCTGTTTTCTTTCTTGGAACAACTATAGAGCATTGTGGTTAAATAGCACTGCTTCCTAACTAATATTGGTACAGCCTAGATCTTTGCATTGATATCTGCAACCTAAGCCTGAAATAAATTGCCCTTTTTTTTTTTTCATAGGTGATGATAGCATACTACTCTTCTTGAGTGACCACATCTATGTAACCTACTCAAGGGCTTGCAAGATATACATGGACAGAATTAGAATTGGTATCACTTCTCAGTATATGCCTAAATGTCTTGCTTAAAAAGAAAGCCTTTCTATAGTAACATAAAGAAATATGAATGTTGCTTCCCTAAATGCTGCTGTAAAATTTTTACAAGGATCAAAGAAGCACTAACTCAGATTTTGTGTCCTACCTTCCTTGGAAAAATGTTTACCTTTGAAGTGACCTCGTTGGATAAACAGATGCAAGGAGTGAGAAATGCAGGTTTTGAAAAGAGCCATGCAAGCCATTTGTTTAGCTTTATATTTTATTACGTATAAAGGCTGAAGCCTTGCCATCTTAACAATGATATATATCTCTAGCAACTTCTCCCCAAGGAACATCCTCCACCATACTCTTTCCTACTTTCAAAAGAAGTCTGATTTCCACCTATAATTTTTTTTAGAAATGACCCATTTTAAAGCTATCTGAACCAATTA
Source organism: Ceyx melanurus (assembly GCA_024611195.1). Taxonomy (NCBI): domain Eukaryota; kingdom Metazoa; phylum Chordata; class Aves; order Coraciiformes; family Alcedinidae; genus Ceyx; species Ceyx melanurus. Next base: position 2,288 of record JANHGL010014328.1, read on the forward strand.
ATACTCAGTGTGTTTCTACAGAGGGACAATCAACAGAAAATGTCATATTGCCCTTTTGTAGTGTTCTGTGGCAGCCTATTCAAATGTCCCATTAATAGGAAGCAAAATGCTTGTTTAATTATTTGTTTTCCTTCTCCAATGTATAAAGGAAGCACTTTTTGGCTAGATAATGTGAATATATAACTCTGAAATGCATCATGAGCTGCTGGCAGGAAATTTATAACTTGTGCTTCCTTATCTGCAAATAGCATGCTCCCATTATGGAATAGGTCAAGCATTCTTTTTGCCTAAACCACATTAGACTGCTTTTGAGAGCTGTCCTGGGGCTTAAGAAGCTCTTGCTGAAGGACTAATGTAAGATAGTGGAAAGTTCAAAATATTAAAAAATACAAAGGAGGAAAAAACATATGGACAAAATCTTCCTTCAGCTTAATCATCAATATACATCTGGAGAAATTCCACTGAAACCAGAAAATTTCTTTGGAATTATACCAGAAGAACTGTAAACAAAATAAAACAAAGATATCAGGAGAAAATAATGTGAGAGTACATAAAATAGACAAGCATAACTGAAAGGAAATATTTCAGAAGATAGAGTGTGCATAAGAGGAAAACATAACGATTGGGTTACAGTTTAGATAAAATAAGTCAGCTAAATGATAAACATATACCCAAGACTCATGACAAGATCTATCACCCTTCAAAAGTTGAGACATGCGAGTTAAAATCTGCTGCAGTTACCTGCTCAACAAATATGTTGATTTCATACAATGAATCGTTCTGTGGAAGCCTATATTCAGACTAAACTGACTCTCACATAGCTCTGTATGAGAAGAATTAGCAACTCTAGATTCAGGTCTCCACTCTCATGGCACATGCTTAAAAAAATGTGTGCTATAAAGCATTTAATGTCATAATTAAGGACATACACTCACAAAGTCAAAGGCTTTAGGCAGCCTAACTCTTCAAAAAATTTGTTAAATTAAGATACTAAAATCCATGAGAAGTTTGAGACCAAATACCTGAATCAGCAGTGTGGTTACAGAGCTGCCTGAGCATTGTTTTATTAATTTCTTTTACTGAATTGAAGCATTAAGAAAATCAACATCTTTAGTTTGTAAACATTGAAACTTCTCAGTTTTGCTTATCCACAGTGTAGGAAAGGAGAACTGAGAATTGCATCATAACTAAATGATAATGACAACAAAAATACATTGACTAACAGAAAAGAAATGGGGAAAAAAAAGGAATAAAAAGAAAAAAAAATGATTGGGCAAACCAAGGTAATAAGACCAAAAAGTTCTTTCTGGGACCCTGGGAAAAGTTCAATTGCATCAATTCTTCATATCCTTTCTCATTTTTTCTACTTTGTCTTCATGAAGGACTAACTTTCTGAAGACAATAAATTAGGTGTCTTCATGTTCCCATTAAGTGAGTAGTAAAAATCCCATTAATTTTAGTAGGTCAAGGGACAACTTCAAGAGAATGTTATTAAACAGATTGGTTTGTGGATATATTGAAAAAAAAAAAAAAAAAGAGAAATTTCATTAAATCACACTAAATGAGTTTCTGCTATGCTTACACTTTTTTTTTTCTCTTAGAAGTTCAGTTGTTCCAAATCATATTTAGTTTTGTTTTGTTTCTTGCAGAATTAATCAAATTGTTAAATTGTTTGATTCTAAATAGAACAGGCTAATGCTGAAGGGAAGTACTCCAAGATATATTTTAATAATATGAACAATCATTTACATATTTCCTTATTAAAAATGGTCAGCCAACAGTCAAATATGAGCTTGAATAGATATTTCAAAGGCAACCCACAAAACTGGAAAAGTTATTAAACTATTTGTTCATTTTTGGCTTTTTAAAAAATATAAATATAATGGATGTCTGTAAACTATTTATTATTAAAAAAGGAAAAAAAAAAAAAAGAGGATGAAGTTTGTATTTGGTACTTACTGTGATAAACAGTTTGCTAGTTCCTTTACTGGAATGCAACCCTTTTTTGGGTTTGCATAGTGATTGTTTGGACTTCCTTCTGATAAATGCCCTTAAGTGTAGAAATGACATAAACTTGTGGTTTGTTGATAAAGCATTCCTTCCTTCTTGCATTAAGAGGCCTGTGTATTTGATATTATCACAGCAACTTGAAAAGACTACACTGAAATGTTGTCACCATATTTATGCTGCATTCTATATTACTTAAAACTAATTATTTCAAAGCTTGTGCTGGGCACCTTCCAGAGCCAAAATGAATTTATTGCTCTCCCTTATCTTCTGGAAAACTCATCAAGGAACTTAGGGGAGAGGAGGAACTTCTTCAGAGTGCCTATAGGTTGGCAAAGCTAGAAATGAGATAAAATACAATTTAAGATGATCTGTTTTGTTCACACTTGGGCCATCAGATTTGGAGGAAGGAGACACCTTTTGCCAGTTTGTAAATATGAAGAAAGATTTTGAGATAAGGGGAATAATAAAGAGTATGTGACATGCCTATTTCCTCAAAGATTAGTTCAGTTTCCATAGTACAAAAGTACTGCAGATGAAATGGACCTCATTTCCCCCTGGGAAGTTTATAATGTTCCATTACAAGACTTATAAAGTCATAGAAACATTTAGGTTGGAAAAGACCTTCAAGATCATTGAGTCAAACCATCATCCTAACTCTACCAAGTCCACTGGTAAGTCAACTCTCTAAGCACTGAGAGTTATAGCTGAGAATTCACACAGTAATTTTTATTTATTTTGTCACACAATCTGCCAGCCTTTGTTTAAACTGAACAGCAGAATTGTGTTTTGGACAATCTTTTTCCTTTGTGTAGCCAAGAAAAGGAAAAAGACATGGTAACTTGCAAACCAGAAGAACAAAAGGGACCCCAAAAACTCAAAACTACACTGTCTTATGTAAACTTGGCATTGTAACTTTTTTTCCTTTTTTTTTTTTTTTTTTTTTTTTTCTTCTTATAACTATTTTGCAGTGATTGGAATACCTACTACAATATCTTTTATTCCTGAATTTCCTCAGGCATATAACTGCAATCACTCTATATCCTCCATATACAGTCAAACATTACTCTCCCTGGAGATTCCTGTGGGAAATATTCTTTTCTCTTTTTACTTCAATCAAAATCATCTGGCATGGCATATTGATTACAGACATAAGAAAATAACTCTCCACAAAAGTGGCTAAGCAGCAAAAAAGGTGAGGACTGTAGGAATATTATGCTGGTGTGCAGTATTTACTGCTTCATAGGAAGTTTTTAAGAGAAGCAGACTAAAACCTTATGATGAAAGTCCTAGAATTTACTAGATTGTTCAGAAAGAAATATTCCCACAGAAAAGTAAGGAAATTTATAAAGTAAATGAAATATTAAAGAGTTAGTAAGGAATTATTAGAACACTATAATTAAACAATTTGAAATGGAAAACTATTGCAAAAATGTGTGATTTACAAGTTGACTTATCAGTGCATTTGAAAATGTGACCATGCTTTTAGACACAAAAAAAGAGTGAATTTATTAACTTTATGTCTTTATAACTAGCCTTGGGAAATAATGTGATTGTCATAGAAACACTGTTTGCCAAATGCTGTAGGACACCTCTAGCTAATGTCTAATCATCTTCACTGGTCAAAAACATGCTGTCACAGCATCATCTGGCTAATAATTAGAAAGGTATCAAACAAAGAAATTCCAGTTCCACAGAGCAGACTTTAATTAGTTTTAAATATTAATGTGTGAATACAGCTTTCTTCACCTTTATTCTTTGGACAGTTAAACTATACCAAATCCAGTCTAAATTTTCAAAGCAATATTTCCACAATCATTCCTTATCTTCTTCATTAACTTTATGGCCAACCCATGAATTTTAAGTGGCTAACTTTTAACAGCATCTGTCTGGTTTTGGAGTTTTTCATTTTTTAATGAAGAAAGTATCTGGAGAATCTATTATGGATGGATGTGGTGGAAGTTATCATGGCAATGGCAGTGTCAAGTCAGCAAAAGAAAAAAATGCATCTCCCTGCAAGAAAAAGCTTCTCATCCTTACCTGAGCTACATGGATTTCAGGGTCTTTGCCTTGTTCTGTTTAAGGTTGGCTAACAGTGAGTTCAGAAAGATTAAAATCCACTGCAGAATGCATAAATGATTCCCATGAGATTTAAGGATCCTCTTTATGTAACACTCCTGTAGATAAATAAATAAATAAATAAATAAATAAATAAATAAAGACTTGAAGCATGGTAACAAAATCAGTGTTCTTGACGGGAGTCTCTTTGATTGTTTAGTTGTTTACAATAACTTCTATATTTTTTTCTGATGTTAGATCATATAGCATCTTTTGGGGAAAACAAAATGAAGAAACTATGTAAGAATCTTAAAGCTCCGATTAAAGAATTTTTTGCTGACTATTCTGCATAGCTATCTTATGCTCTGCAGGATGTCACAAAGTCATAATGAAGTAGGAAGCAGTCCTAAAAATTTAAAAATCTATATTGCTATGAATCTGGAATTGCTAAAATTCATACAACACGAAAAAAAAACAAGGTAGTGATTCTTGTAACTAATTACTGATTTACAGGGTTACATCTTATAAATGACACTTAGATTTTGGCCCAAAGAAACAAAATTGTCTAAGGAACATTTTAAGAATGTTTTGTTGGATAACATGTTTGAATTTTTTTTAAGTAATGAAATGACTTCACATTTTCTTTCCCCACCCCTTCAGTTGGTGTCTTTATAAGTTATAACCTCTTCACTTCTAGCCATGTGAATTATTTTACATGATTGATTGGTGTAATTAGGCTGTCTAGTGGAACAGTGGCAGTTCCTTTTGCTGCCAAGCAGGAGAGACCTCAGAGCTGAACTCTCACAGCCTGGGATGGTCAACAATGGACTTGCCATGGAGAAGCTGAGCCTGACCTCTGAAGAAGGTGGTGGACATGTCACTCAAAGAGCAGACCTGCTGACTGTAAGCAGAAAGCAGCTGCTCATGTGCCTCTAATAGCAGGATGCAAACTGGTAGTTGCATAAGGAAGAAGTGGTGAGGTGAGATGTTTTGTGAATATTTTTGAGCTAGGCTATTTGGAGCAAAATAGAGGAAAGATGACTCTGCATTGAGTTAAAAACTAATGTCTTCCCTATTACATCATTTCATAGAATATCTGTAGATATGAAAACATCATTTAAAATAATATAACCTTGATTTATTGTGTTCCAGCCCAATGATGTTACCTTCTCTCATACCCAAACACTTCAAAAATATCCTTAACATTAAGATCTATTTTGGTTAAGACCTTTCATAAGATGGCTGAAGAACAAAAGTGTCTTTAAAAGAGGTTCAAAAATTATAGCCAGAATGATCATTAACCACTTGAATAAAATATTTGACTATTTTATTGACTATTTTATTTTACTATATTGACTATTGTGTATTTTATATACTTGTACAAAGATATAAAAAATCTAGATTAAAAAGCAAACCTCCATGTTGGTGACTCTTCATGCAATGTCTACATGATCATTCATGGCTAGTATAAGTTATATAGTCTTTTCTCTCTTTGCTATTCAATATCCATGTATATAAAATGATAACATATGTTCTTATAAGGCCTGAAAAACTAAATTCTAAATCTATGCATAAAACCAATATAAATAGTATTACCTTGAAAAATGTCTCATAACCTCTGGTAATTTTGTTTTGTATGTCATTTAGATGTATTGTTTCAGTGGTTCTTAATTTCACCCTGTCTTAATTGTTGTGATTAAAGCCATTATACAGTTAAATCAGAAGAGATCTGGTGGTTCTAAATAGCAGACAGACACTAGCTGCAGTCTATCCAATTAACAATGCAATCAAGTTGGAGAATTGGAGGCTAAAATAGAAGCAGGATGAGTGGACGTGAATCTTGGAAACTAAACTGTCTGGAAAAGAGTAATTGGAAATATCTGAGGAATCCATGTAATCTTGATTAAATTCCTTTAAAAACTGCACATTTGAAAACAACATAGAAATTGAAAAAAAACAAGAAAAAAAATTTTTTGGGTAAATAAAAGTTAAGAGAAAAAAAGTATTTTTTTTTTTTTTTTTTTTTTTTTTTTTTTTGGTGCAGATAACAACAGTAAACTCCCCTCCTAAAAACCGTGCTAAAAATTTCCATATCACAGTTACCCAGAGTGCATAACAAGGAGAATATTAGTAATGTCCAGATGCACATAAATCTACAGGGATGCCTCTTGCCAACAGCAAAATGAAAGGGATGACAGTGTCAATCACATCCAATAGACTATGTTAATGCTTTTCAAACAGCTCTTTCACACTTGAAAATAGTGTTCATTAATAATGTATGGTCCAGTATGAAGTTGAAGGAATGTTGCCTCCAAAACCGATAGAATTCATTGTTCATCTCTACTTCTCTGAACAATAAAGCTTCATTTCTGAAGGACACATTTTCTTTTGTTTTTTTAGGATTGTGCTGAAAATATTTCAAACCTATTATACGAATTGGATCCTTTCGTTTTCAAGCATGTACTGCAAATGTTGCACTTTAAGAAGCTTCTCTCCCCCACTAGATCTGTCTCCCCCTCCCGCCCTGACTGGCATTTCTAGATTGTATGAGTAACTTAGGAAGCTTTTCAGAATTGCTGGGCGGGTGATGGTGCAGAGTTTTTTCTCTGCTCCTCCGCTCTGTTGTTTGAGCAGCTGTCAGGAAGGTGGGCCTGTGGGTTTGGAGATATATTTTGAGACTAACAGATTGTAAACTCACACATGAGAACATAAGAAATACTTAGAATCTGAAAAGGTTATCCATCCCTTGGAGACTAATCTCTTAATATACTATTTTTGTCAGAAAGTACCTCAATTGCTTCTCAAACAATTCCATTATTTTTGCCTCACAAACCATTCAAAGTGATGTTTGTAACTGCCTGCTTATAGAAAAAGGTCCTTTTACACCTATGTGAATTCAAGCTTTATTTATTTTTAGTCACTTCCCTTTGTTCTATCACCTAAAGTGACAGCCTGTATTTGAAAAAGTTACTTTTAATGTTCCTGCCCCCGAGGACAACCACACCAGCAAGAGATAAATCAGTGCATTTTCCTCCCTTGCCTTTACAGAAGAAACAACCAGAACAGGGAGACTATAAAAACCCTCAGTGTTTTGAGCTTCTCACCACAGTTTCTTCAGTTTTGCACCAAATGTTAAAGACTTTCTTGTCTCACTTCCTAGACTTACTTTTTTCTTCCTCTCTTTTCTGCATACCAGTATACATAAATATACATGATACCAACGATATCAAACAATGTCCCAGCAACTTCTTCCTACACACTGAGAAGAACATCAGGATTACAGGTTTCACAGGCCCTCGATCTTTCCAGTCAGACTTTGGATTTTTTTTTATACCTATTTACAGACATAGGAAGAATGAAGAAGAAATGCTGGTAAATGTTGCAGACTAGTAATCCCCAACCTCACAGTCTGGTTTTTTTGGTCATTGTTTTTTGGTTGGTTGGTTGGTTTGTTGGGGTATTTTTTCGTTTGTTTTTTTTTTTTTTCTTTTTTAATATAAAACACAGAATTTATATTCTGATCTCCTTCTGACATCTCTTATTCTAATCCATAAGAATTCATAGACTCTACTCTTCTTTGGGCACAGTTAAAATCAATAACTAATGCTAAATCAAGTACTGCTCATTTTGAATTATGTTATACTGATATGCTTACTTATTGTTTGCCATATGTTTGGGTTTGTTTTTTTCTAAGGGCAGATGTCTTTTCAATTTAGAGACTCTTTCAATTAGACATTGCTTTCATGAGGTCTACTGCATGAAGATTCAAGTCATAACTACTTCAGTGTATTAAGAAATTATCTCCTATACATGTACTCTTATTAGTAAAAATATAATTTGTTTACTATGTGATTTGTATGTGCACCTGAAAAGAGTTATCTCACTAATAATCAAAATATTCAGAAAAAAAGATATTTGTAGATTTCTATAATCATTTTAAACTAGTACCAGATCTTGGACCAGATCCAACCTTATGGTACCAGTATCTAGTCAGGATAGACTCAGAAACTATTGTTAGTAGAATCAATTTAAATGGGAGTAACAAGTACTCTACAAACATAGACATCCCTGACCACAGTGAAAGCATCACTTCAAGTTGGAAAATTCACTACAGAATGGCATAATAAGAGTCCATTATTACAGAAAACACAGTATAATTTCCATTAGATATCTGCCTGGCATAGGGTATTGCTATACAGACATGTCCAGTTTCCCTTAAATCTTAAAAAGAAAATAAGATTTATAGAGAAGTCAAAAAAAAAATCCATGGACCTGTATTACAAAATAACATAGAACATATTGTACTAAGAAATCTATATATACGCAAGTTAAGAATATTTTAAAATAATTGAAAAATATTCTTGCTCCCCAAAAGACTCTGTGTACCTAATTTAAAATTAATGGAAATGATACTTTAACTTCTGAATCTATTTACTGACTATTTACTTAATCATCAATTTCATAGAAGCAAAATGAGAAAATACAGAAACACATAACAGATGGAGAGCAAATCTGACCTAAATGGCATCATATGAGAAAAGTATACAGAGTTTGCAGGACAAAAGTAATTTACTAGATAACATCTGGTGCCAGTTATGGCCTATCTTCCTGTGACTGCTGATGTAGAGAAGTGAAAAATAATAGAAGTCAATAACACAGCAGAATATCATCTGACTTATGGTTGATATATGGTCAGGACTTGCAATTTGAGCTGAACAAGACTATTTTCAACTTATCCTTCTATAGTATTTCTCTTTATCACTTCTCTTATGTCTACCGAAGAGCATTTTATTAATAAGAAAAGAAGGAATATTCACTGGTTTGGAAGTCTACTGCTTAAGAGAGAGACATTAAAAGATTAATAAGCATAATAAATGCATGTTGCATTCCAGTGTTAAAGGCCATGTAAAAAACATATCAAGTATTTGGATTTCTAAGGCACGTGTACCTCACCTGCATCCCTTGCATCTGCTACCTGCCAATTCTTCCTACTTTCTTTACCAGTGTCTCTCTAGGCAATCTTTTGCTCTGATGGACTTCCATCCCTCATTCTTGTGAAACAACAATATATATACTAGGTCATGTTTACCTTCTTTTGCAGTCTGCATTCAAAAAAACCCCACCAACCAAAGATGATTAATTTGCCCCATTTGCTACAACAGCAAAATCTGAGTAGTTCACCTTTAGTGAAAGATTTTAAAAGAGAGTTAAAAGAGAGATGGAGACTAACACTCCTTCTTTGGCACATACTGTGATTTTTGTTGAAGTCAAAGCATTTCACAGTGAGTTGAGCTGCAGCTGCAATGTGTCAACAAGATCTGTCTTCTCATGCATTCTACAGCCAAACAGTAGGTGTATGACAAGCTTTTTCATTCAAAAACATGCATGCCACATGCCACAGATTAGTTTAGCCATCTCTAGCAGTTTGCATAAGCATTTTTCATCGTCTCAAGTGATGTCACATTTGGCATTCATAATCTCTTAGAAGATAAACTGTGCCAAACTTTGTCATCCTCTGAATCTGCAAACTTCCAATAAGAAACTACTTCAAGGTTGGTTGGTTTGTTTGTTGGAAAGGAAGTTTGATGAAATTTTTCCTGATTTGATCCATCTTAGGTAACACCATCTAAAAGCTAGTTTGAGCTCAGTATGACAGGATTAGAAGAAATTGCCAGATTCTGCATGGGTGACTCAGAGTGTCATATCCTGCTTGCTTTCTTTGTTGCCCTGTGGAAGGGCTGAAGGTGGGAAGGAAAAGGCAGAAGGCAGTAAACTGCTGTAGTCCTTGAAAAGTGTCTTCCGGTCAGAGAATAAGCATAGGACTGGTATAAAAGGTCTGCTGACTCCACTTTTGTGTTTGCCTTCTCTCTGTCCTGTTACTGGAGAGTGGATTTATTCAGAGCAGTAGATCTGCCCTCTAACAGGCCTGATCCAGGTCCCAGTTACATCTTCTTGCACGAATCAGATGGAAAGGCTGTAAAGAAGGGGCTCTGGTTGTACTATAGGGTCAGTGTTAACACAATGGCAGTAGGGAAAAGTACCCTTTGTAGAGGACAATGAAATGTATAATGTTTCTGAAATACAAGAGGTATTTGAGAAATCAAAAGGTGTAAAAGATCAAAAGTTATCACTTGAAGCATTTTTCATAGCAAGATTTCAAACTTATCTTAAAGAAATAAAATGTTTGCAAAGATTTCAGGATGTGAAAATGTTTCTTTTCTTTTTTTTATCTTTAAACTTCCTATATATCATTTGACTAGACCATGAAAGTAGGGAAAAAATAAAAAACAAGTATTCGCTAATATTCCTCATAATTGATATTTTATGGAACCTTTTATAGTCTCATTCAAAATACATCACTGTGTTTTTTGTATATTAAATGCTTATTTTATTACTGAAAAGAACAGCTACATGAAACTGAAAAGAAGTATTTATAAGATGGCATTAACTACCATTTGAATTGTCAATAGTGTGGCATATGGAAAACCAAGCAAAACTAAATCCATTTTAGCAACATTTTTATCAGAATTAAGCAGAAAGTTACTCGACTAAGAACACGCATTTCCTATCTGCTAGACAGCAGAGAAGAATCTGAAAGTGGAACATAGCTAATGGTGAAAATATAAAGAATACAAAGTAGACATGTTTAGAATATATACACCATATACCACAGTAAATGTTAAGTCTTTATCATATCATATTTTATATGAATCATATGAGATAACTACAGTGCAATGTTTTGTTTTCCAAATTTATTTACCTTATCAGAGTCCAGTGTTATCAGCATATTTTTGACCTGGCATGTTCTGTATGCTCCATGGCTACTTGTGTAAGAAAAAAGTAGGGGGTGGAGCAGTAAATCTCTTTCCTAGAGAGGGAGTCCTACAGTATATTTGCTTTTCCCTCAAACAGTTGATTAATATGTAGCATTTCTGTATCTGAACAAATTTAAAATAATTTTTATATTTTACACCTTGTCTACACAGGGAAATATTTTCTATATAAACTTGAGTGTTAACTGAAAGCAACACATTTTTACTAATGCTAGCTCTCCATGCTGATGTTTTACCTTGTGTGAGGAAACTTTTTATCTCCTTTATAAAAGGAGAGCTGGAACGAGAGGCCTGTTGGAATATGTGTAAAATCCTTTTCTCCTTCTGGAGAAAATAAAAATGTTCCCTCCCTTATTCACATCTAAAACAAAATCAAGGATGGAAATCCATGAGGACTTTAGAGTTGCTGCAACATAAAATTACTGATGATAGAAAGTAAAATAATAATATTTTAAAAAGGCAATCACTTGCCAGTATAGAAAATACTATTGTGCAAGATTTAAGGACACCATGGTTTCAAATAGGAAAAAAAAAAAAAAAAAAGGAAAACATTTCCCTAGAAATTTCTCCCCAAATCAGAGGAGAATTAAAGAAAAAAAAAACAAAAAAACAACAACTCATTATCAGTAGTATTATTATACATCCATACAGTTGTTTGAAATACGACAAGTAGAGACTGAACTTCAGGTTGGTAAAGCTGTTTAAAAGTTCTAGGTAAAAATTTCAAAATGTTCCTTCAGAATCCAAGCCAGTTTTTTTATACATGACTTCTGAGCTTTGGAATAGTCACCACTTCATTTGCAGGGAAATGAAAAACAGTTACTGTGCAAATCATTCAATTTTAAGTTTCAAAATGGAATATCAAATTACAATAAAGATGGAAAAAATCTGAAACACATTTTCTTTGTAGATGGCAAGGGTTTAAATCCACTAAATAAATATTTTCTTAAAGTAGTTTATTAATGCATTTTATCAATGAAGTTCTTACATTTCCTTAGCGTCTCTCACTCTCAGAAAACTGCTATGTCATACATGTACACAGCTAAAAATGCACAAAAACATGGACAAAGACCTCTCTACATACTGGAATAGCTATGACATTTTCTCTTCTAAAGAACAACCAGTATTTATTTGTGCTAGTCAGTATATTATACACCAAAGAGCAATAAAACACAAATGTTTTGTTTGAATACACATGTAGAAGTTATGGTCAAGCCAATGAAATCTTTTATCCGTGAAAATTACAAAATGAATACATAATAGAAAATCCATTAAGCAAAGAAAACAGTAGCCAAAATTGGGTACTTGTCCAAACTTCATTTTTATTTACTCAATATATTTAATGTTTAGGCAGTTTTCTACATTTATAAGTGTTTGCATAAATGGTCTTTTTCAATTACTGACCTGTAATTTACTACAATTATTTGCTTTTGTGTTGCCAACATTAGATATTCTTCTTAACGATTGGTTTATGTTCACATATAATATAGACATTTCAGCTTGAATAAATCCCAGAGGCATGACCCTGAATATAGCCAATAAACAAGGTCTCAAATCTGTTTTAATGCAATAAGTATGGATTTTTGTGTGCTAAACAATCTTAGAACCGAATCCCTTCAGTGTCTGATTAATCAATAATATAAACATTAGCTGTTACCCCTTGTCTCATAGCATTAGAGTAAAAACAGTCTTTCAGTTTAAGAATCAGGGCCTAACTCTCTGAAAGACTTTAATTAAGGACTTAAATTTGAGGACTGGAGAAAGGCCAATGCTGTCCCAATGTTGAGCCAGATTCTTCTCAATGTCATCCAATGACAGGACAAGAGGCAATGGAAGTTAGTTGGAGCACAAGAGGTTTAGGGTCAACACAAAGAAAAACTTTTCCAGTGAGGGTGCCAGAGCCTGGCAGGGGCTGCCCAGGGAGGTTGAATATCTCCAGAGATGGTGCCTCAACAACCTCCCTGGGAAGCCTATTCCACTGTTCTACCACACTCAAGGTAAAGAACTTCTTCATGATATCTAGTCTAAATCTACTCTAATTTAAACCCATTACCCCTTTTCCTTTCACTAGAGGCCCTTGTAAACAGCCCCTCTCCAGCCTTCCTGTATGCCCCCTTCAGGTACTGGAAGGTGGCTATAAGGTCTCCCAGATCACAGGTCTCACAGACATTGAGACCTAAATTGTTGACAGTTCACAGAGGATGCGAAGTGTGCGTGCATGGAGAGAGAACATCTTCACTGTTGGAGATAATTGCCTTATTTCTACAAAAAGTATCCAAATATTTTAATGGACTGAACAGAAGAGAAAAAACCACTACCTGTTGAGTTAGGACTTAGTCACCAGAAGGTAAAATTGAATCAATCTCTGTCTATATGAGTCATATCATATCCTATAGGAGTGCAGTCTGTTTCACCATTCATCTGCCAAGCCAATGGACCAGTCTGTCACAGGAAGATAAAGATGATGCAATACACCTTGGTGAATGCAAACACCTGGAACACTGCTAGTAAGTTCCTTTGTTCACTTGTGAACCACAAGGACTTTTTCCCCCAGTGTCTTCTATCTCAGTGTCTCTGTATTTTTGTCCTCTGTAAAACATAGGCACCTCTTTGGACTTATGAAAAGGAAACTGCTTAAGTCTGTCAAATGAGCCAAGAGATAATTCTCCTAACAGCAAGACAACTGAGCTATGCAAGCTTCTTTCAACTGAAAATCACAAAATAATTATAAATCTCTGGTAATCCACTGTGATAATGACTTGACATTTACTGTCACTGAAGTACTGAATTACATGAAGCATGATGAGCTACAGCTATATTTCTGTCCTAAATATATAACATAAAATGATGAAAAGACTAGAAATGCATATTCTCTACTAGAACATGCAAGATCCATTTCATTCATGAAGACAAAAGTTACCATTTGTCATAGCAAACATTTTAACTGAATTTACCAAGATATTTCAATAAACTCACTGCACTCTTTTAGGTCTCTGTAAAACACCTCTAATTTTTACTTCACTTTGATTTGGGAAGATATAAAATTATATAACATTTTTCCCAGAAGAAGGCTTAGATATTTCATTTTTCTGGCTTCATGAAACAATAGTACATTGGTATTAAGGCAATCTAATCTGAGAGTTACCACTGCTCAGTTATGGTCAGCAATAACCAGAGTATGAAATTGTGTTGACTATCTCCTGCTGTTGCTGTTGTCACACAGTAGCTTTAGCTTTGCTGCTGAAGTGTGGATGGTTCTTGTTAGAAGGCAAAATGAATTTAGCAGTTTGACTTCTTTTGAGGAAATATATTCTGACAAATATCTGAAGCATTCTAGGGAAAGAATGTTTCATGTCAAACACATTGATCAGTTGCACTGACACACACACAATGCTGTCAAAATTCAAGACATCATTCCTCCCTACCAAATTACCCAAACCTTCAACACATCGATGTCAAAATATTTTACAATGAAAGTTTGAAATTTAAACTCCAATACCATTCTGGCTGTCCAGATGATTAGAATGAGGAAACACTTCCTTATTACTTTTGTGAATTTCCTAGCTCATCTAATTTAGCAGTTATTGGGATATGAATTACAAAGACACATTGCATCTGGTTGAATTACACAGAATTACACAGAATTATTGATGAGGCTGGAATAGAACTTGAGATCATCAAGTCCAGTCTAAGACCTGACACCATGACACCTAGCTAGACCATGTCACTAAGTGCCACGTTCAATCTTTCCTTAAACACCACTAGGGATGATGACTCCACCACCTCCCTGGGCAGCCCATTCCAGTGTCTAATGACCCTTTCTATAAGGAAGTGTTCAATAAAGATGTGGAATAGAACTGGGCCCAATATTGAACCCTGGGGTTCACCACTAGTCACTGGACACCAACTGGATGTGGCACCATTCACAACCACTCTCTGTGCCCTGACACCCAGACAGTTTTTAACCCAGCAAAGGGTGCACCTGTCTAGGCCTTGTGCTCTCAGCTTCTCCAGGAGGATGCTGTGGGGAACTATGTCAAAGGCTTTGCTGAGGTCTGTGTAGACCACATCCACAGCCTTCCCTTTGTCTCTCCAGCTAGTCACCCAGTCATGGAATGTAATCAGATTGGTTAGGCAGGACTTTCCCTTTCTAAACCCATGTTGACTGGGCCTGAGTCCCTGGTTGTCTGGTATATGCTGCAGAATGGCACCCAGGATGATGTGTTCCATAACCTTGCCAGGAACTGAAGTTAGGCTGACAGGCCTAGAGTTCTCTGGATTGTCCTTCTTGCCCTTTTTGTGGATTTTGTAGGTAGAAGATCCAATGCAGCAAATAAATATGTATAAGTGCTATTGGTCACATGAGATATGCATGACAACATGGCAAGTAACAAGTGAATATGGAAAATACATTTTAGGTTCAAATGCATATAGCATGTTTCTCTTAAGATTGACCAAGAATAATAATTATAACAATAATGGGAAGGACAACAACATGTCCATTCATTTAAATTCCAGAGTGGCAGCAGAAAACTTAAAGAAAATTAAAGTTCCAATCTCAATATAGCTTTAAGAGATAACAGAAGTCTTATCTTGGAAAAAAAACCCAACATAGCTGGTATAAATCATGGCCAGTTTACTGCCTTCAGTGATTTCTACTGTCAGGAAATAAGTCAGAGACAGTAGATATCCTCTGGTAAATCTTGAAAAGATACTCTGTAAGCAAGAAAATCCTCTTCCTGTGAAAGTTTAACAATTTCAAGCTCTACAGTTTGAACTGCCACAACAGTAGTCATACTACCTTTGTTTCCTACAGACAACAGAAAGCAGTTATATTCCCATCTAAGTGCTGTCTTCTGATTAGCATAGTCCCAGGATGAATTGTGAAAGTCCATTGCAACTTCTAGTGCTAGCAGACAGGAATAAATTTTCATCTGAGTTAATATTTGTGCTAAAATCAAGTGTCTTTTCTCACAACAGTCACCTATAACTAACTGTGGGAAATACATTGTGATATTATTTTCCCAGTCATGTGTATTCTACATCTTAGGGTCTCCTGCTGACTGTAGCCTCTGCAAGGTTCCAAAGCTTAGTTATGCCTATAGCACTTCCAAGGAACTCTGTAGGACTACATTTACTGGAACATCAACATAGTTTGAAAAGTTTATACTTTCAATATTACTAAGTTAGATCATAAAAAAATAGTGATAAACCAATCATTTCTGCTACTAATTTAAGAATCTTAGTATTTTAACAGGACAAATATTGTCTTTGGATATCTTTATCAGCTTAGTCACAAAACCAGTTTTACCTGAAGTCAGTTATAGAATAATTTTTGCTGAATGATAGGGGTATAAATTCTGTTCTCTGACATGAAATATTTAAAATCATTATTATGCTTAGTTTATGACCATTTATAACATATTATATTTAATATAATAATAATATTAGACCTAAAGGGTTCATTGTCAAAGTTTAATTGTTACACTGAAAGTGTTTATGGGAAGGAGGTTAAAGCAGCAAAGGAACTATGAAGAGAGACTTTTTTTTAAAATTCTATATCAGAACTTGATGTCAGAGAAAAAGGCTAAGATTGAAATAATGAAAATATTAAAATACACTTTTGGTCTCATTTAAAAATAAGGAAAATATTTATCCCTGAATTCATCTAAAATATCATAGTTACAAGATCTAGAAGCTTATAACTAAAATATTGATCTTATTTTTTTAAAGATCTTTTTGTTTCAGTATTGCAGCTCAGTAAATTGCCTGGAAAATGGGTTCCTTTTTAAATAGGAAAAGAATATGTCTTTCATTAGAAACAAAAATTAAGGTTAAGTGTCAGAGTAGATGGGACAATTCAAAAGATCCATGGATTTCCTTCTGATGAGGCACTGGGTGAGATTATTTCTGTTTTCTTCCATTGTACTGCTTGATACAATCTTTGGCATGGCAATATGTGAATGTCTTTTTTCTTTTTTTCTTTTTTTCTTTTTTTTTTTTCAATCCACACATTATTGTCTGAAGCTATAATACAGCTTTTAAATATTAGAATTTGTATCCTGGGTTTCACCAAGCTTCCATTTTATATTGATCTTCAGTGCTTAGAAAATAATTATCACTGAACTGCAAAGGAACTAACTTTAACAAGAGATTAAGCTTAATAAAACTTTACACTGTGCAATAGCTCTGTTACTTTTAGCATAGCTGTTTACACTCTGAGTATCTGAAGCAAACATTTCCTGACTGATTTTTGGCTCCTTTTCAGTATTGTGTTATATTTAATGCAACAGTTATGGGCCAAGACATTTTGGCGAATTTCCTCTGAATGTGTTGGTTGTCAGGGAGCTAATTTTTGGGTCAGTAGTTTTGTAAATACAGCTATAAAAGGTTAGGTATGGCTGGTTGAAGAGGCACTTGTTCCTAAAACTGCTGCTTGTGCAACTGTATGTGTGCAATAGCACAGCTACAGTAACATACGATGGGTGGATTCCAGAACACAAAAAACCCCAACCCTTGTCCTGCTACTGCAAAAAGATCTATATACACTAGGAAGTCATTTTTTTCTGCTGCTTAACATCAGGCTAGGGTTTAGCCAATGGCCTAATCACAGGCCTGCAGACCCAAAACATGACTAAGTGATAATAATGTTAAGAATATTTATATCTTTGATGTCCTATACTCTGCTTTTGTGTACTCTGTCTTCATCCTCCTAGATTTCCTCCCTTCTCCTTCCTCTATCTGCTGCTTTCCTGCAGCTGATGTCTGCTCGTTCATGCTGAAGACCTGTTCAATGTGCCTTTGAATCATCTGAAGGTCTGTTAGACTCTCTTCCTTAAAACTTATAGATCCTGATACTTCAGGATTTCCAAAAAGCTATCTCTTTATTTTCAGGCCTCAGACTTTTACTTTACACTGAACAGTAGATATGAATAAAAATCAGTTTAAATAGTCTAAATACGGGTAGATATAAATACGCTTACTTCGTTTTGGTTTGAGTCTGCATTAAGCTTCGATCTGTATTATCTCAAACACATTGGATCATAGGTTACCAGGTTAAACTGCTAATTCTATTTAGAGTACAAGAAAAATCACCAACTCATCAACAAAAATAAAATATTAAATGTATAATAAATCCTGGGTGCTGGATTTTTTTTTTCCAACTGTTTTAAAAATCCTTCATGAAAATCAAATATGCTTTATCTCAGTGGAAAATCAAAACCCATTTTACTTGCTCAAACAGATAAAAAAAAATCCACATATCTAAAAGTTAATATACTACAAAGTAAAAGTAGGTTGGAAAGTGCAATGCAGGGAGATAACTTTTCCTGCAGCATTCTGGATCCAGACAGATGTGAATTTCTACATAACATATCAATTGCTATTTAACTGAGAAATGGTGGACCTTGTCGGGGGGGAACAAAGGAGACACACAGAGAAAATAAATGTTTGCATCCTACTGGAGGACTTTATGGAAGAAAATATACATTCTAAACTAATTACACCTAAGTATTATCTGGCATTAAAGTTATATATATAGTACATAATTTACAGCAATTCTTTCATGTCAGTGCTAGAAGTGTAATTTACATCCTAACAACTGCATCAATCTCCCTTTGAACTTAAAGAAAGGTGGCCCAATGGGTATGATATATTCCTGCATATGGAGCAGTTTATCCTTTTGCAATTGCCATGTTAATTTTGAAAAATAAAATATAGTGTTTAATTTAAATTTCTCCATCCATAAGCAAAGCAATAGATAATATAAAATTAATTAAGTTGTAGCAAGTAAGTAAATTGTATTGACGGAAGGCTCCAGAAATTGACTTAAGTATTAGTAAGATGTTTTTTAATTGTTTCCAAAATCTTATGGAAACAAAAATTCTGTTGTAGTCTATTTTTGGGATTTTTTCTGTTTCTTTTTAATGGAATGAAGTTTCATTAAAAAAAAATAAATAATTGTAATTGCATGTTCCTGCATTGAACATATTCAAAATATACTTTTATGTCATAAAAAAAACCCCAAACAAAGTAAAACAAACCAGACTAAAATTCACAGAAAATATGAATGACCCTCATTTGTTCAGAGAATTTGCAAATTCAAAAATGTACACATTAGTATGAAATACATAGAAGCAAATTACCAAACACATGCAGTCTCCCATCTGTATGTAGCTGTCATTGCACATGCACAATAGTTGATTCCACAGGAGATGCAGAAAGGCATATGTAAGCAGCCAGAATTAAGTCATCAGGTAGGAGATGGTAATACATTCACAAAAATAATAATTTTGTGATAATTGCTTTATGAAACTATCATCAGTTGTTTGAAAACCATCATGATAAGCACCTGCTTCTCAGCATGTTGAGGGACATAGATAAAATTTTCAGAGGGACAAATAATTACAAATAAGCATTCATAATAGTTACATGTTTTAGAGAGGATACAGGCCTGGAGTGCTGCCTAAGGGTGCTGTCATGATTCCTGTATCACCCTTTTTTCAGTCTCAGGCAACTTTATCTTCTTAGTTGATACACAGAATTTTGAATTTTAATTTTAAACCACAGGATCTGTATTATTTCTGCATCTGTCTGTGGGACATCAATTAGGACAGTGTCTTTCCACAGGGAGTTTTAGCATCTGCTGTCACTCACAGTGATGCTGTCATTCCCACTTAGCACATGTATGACATAATTAGCAGTGTTTAGCAATCTGTGTGCTCTAGTGTGGCAACATTCTGCTTTATAGTGCACTGTTTTCCTTTTACAGTTAACTGAAAAAACAAAATTTTCTTTGTGCTTTCCTATCAGTTTGACACCTGGGTAATGACCATATACACTGCATCTCCTTCCTTCATCAAGAATCCACAATGTCAGTTTGTGAGGTCACTGAAGATAATAAAAAGGTTTTTTTTCTTGACTGACAGGTTAATTCCTTCTCAGAATAATATGCAAAGGCAATTATCAGTCAGTGCTAACCACATGTCTGCATAAATTGTGTTCAAGATGCTCAAGGCAGAGGTTAAGCTTCATGATTTTAAAAGCTCATGACATACTTCATACAGTTAAATCAAATCACGACCATTTAGACAGTTTAATCAAAGTTAGTTTGTATTTTAAAAATACTTTTGTGAAATATGCTTCTTATTACTGTGTTGGTTTTGTAAAGTCTTTTTATAAGAATGAAATAAGCCCTCTATGACATTGGAAGACCTGTCTTCTAATGACACTTGAAAAATAATCAGAACTTATTAATAGTGTAAAAATATTCCATGTAATTTTAATTGACTACTTAAAGTTTTAATTTAGAACTAAGTATTTGAAAATAAATTATATTTCTTTATGTAGCTAAGGAAATACAATATGCCCAAATCACATTCATATTATTTTCACCCTAGCAACACTTTCTGATCAAATCAAAATTGATTGTTTTCTAATAAAAAATGTTAACCTTTTCAATTTTTATTCCAGTCTGGAATTGAAAAAGGGAAAAAAAATGTATTAAGGAAATTGCAGTGCTCAGAAAGATTTATTGTTTCTATTCATATGTAAAATTGATGCTTTACTAGAGGCAAATTAATTGATTTTATGAGTTATTTTCATCATTTACCAATATAAAGTTTCAGCTGAATATCCAGGAGGATTTTAATATACATTGATGAGGAAATACAGAATAGCTTCTACAAGAATGTAGAAAATGTGAAAGTGGGAGAGTTCCATTTCAAAGTAGTGAAGTCCCATTTATTGTGGCTCTGAGGTAAATTTATACACAGGAAATCAGAAAGAGATCCTGTATGCCATGTTTTCCAGCTAGATGCCTCCAGGAAGCTGAATACCTCAGAGATCTCATTGAGATACAGCTTTTGTTTGGCAAAAACACTTCTTGACTTATTTCTGTTAAGAAATGAGTGTTTCTATGAGCACATGTGTAATTTGAAGGTGAGAACTTAGATATTTTAATGAGACTTGTCTGGTAGAAATCAACAGCACTGAAGTGAGTAGAGTTACATTAATTGGTACCAGATCACAATCTCCCTACAAAACTTTGTTAAAATATGTATGTTGTAGATATTTTTGGAAAATGTTTCTTAAGCTTCACACATCTGTGATTTTTTCTGCATTTTCAGTAGCATCTTCTGTTCATACACTGGAAATGAATGGTAATGCAATCATAATTCTCAATACTGTGATGAAGAACTAAAAAGAGATGCAGTAAAAAAGTTATATATATATACACATACATGTATTCACACTTATGTTCATTTTTTTTACATATAAAAATGTATATAATATTGCTTAGGCAAAATAATGTTTTTACCTTATTTAAGAGGAATAGTTTTGTCTCTGTAGTTATCAGAACAAAATACTTCTCTTTCACTTATTTCAAATAGATGTGTAATATCATGCAAACTGTTCTCCACTTGATTTAGAGAATTTTTTTTTTTAAAAAAGCACATATGATAAAAATTTTTGGGAAAAAAAAAAAAAGATTGGGTACTTTATAAGCAGGTCACATTTATGATGAGAAATAAAATTCCACCACCATTTCCCAATTTGCTTTCTCAACAAAGTTTTCTTTTACTCCACTTCTTTTACTCCACTTCTTTATTATATATGAAGAACAATAACAAATAATAATAATTAAAAACCAAACAAAAACAAAATAAATTTCTTAATCACTTTGAAAAGCATGTTTCATTTTGTTTAATTTGAGATATGTGGGGTTGTTTTGGTTTTTTTCCTTGAAAAGGTGTTTGAAGTCCTTTGAATTTACCCCCGAGCCCAATAGCCATCTTTAATTTTAATTTCTAATCCCTGAACACTCTTAATCAAATCTTCAGTAGTTTTAATTATTATTCAACATTTTATTTAGGATTAATTTTTTTTTTGTATGATTGTTCAAGGAATACTTGAAATACTCATTGTATAATCACAATTAAAGAATAATCCTTCTAACAAAGTTTAGGAAAATTTAAACTACCTATGGTTTAAGAGAGCTAAATGATTGGCAAGGAGATTTATGGCTTGGACAAATGTCCTGAAAGTTAAAAGAGATTCATAAGCATTCTTAGGAAGAGGAAATAGTTCTAAAGGACCAAGCATGATATCTGACAGATTTGATAGAATGTCTCATATTGTGGCCAGTTCAAAGAGTTTCATAATTTATTTTATTTTTCTTTAAAGTCTAAGAACCTTATAGCATGAGAGTGAAGAAAAAAATGCACAAAAAAGATGAGTTAAAAAGCAGCACATGTTGAACTTGTGTTCATCTCAGGAAGCAATTTTTTTTTGTTTGTTTCCTATTAATAAGACTTAAGAGACACAGTTTACCCTGTACAAAAGGAACTTTTGGTGAGCCTTAATACAAAAATTCTTGCTGCACTCTTCTTGGTAGGTGTAATTGTGGTCAAGACCATACAGAAGGACAAGATGGTTAAACATAACATTGAGCCATTGATGCTGTTATCCAGATATCTCACTTCTCAACTGGGCAGTTTATATTCACAATCCTGGCAGTACAGGCTCTGAGGGCCTAACATAGCATATGCTGCCTTTGCATGGGTTTAATTTTCCTTTACCATTGTTCCAGGAATATATTTTTGGCAGAGACTTAATGCTTCAGAATACAACAGCTCGTCTGCTTTCACATGTATACTACTTTTCACATACCTTTCCTAGTCTTTCTTTTTCTAGCATCACGCATTTGGATTTGGATTTCTGCATTATCCTGACCTTTATTGGCTTTTCCACAACTCTCTGAATAGCAAGTATTGTGTGGTGTGTCTTTCAAAACTGCTTTTTGGGGTTTTCCTCACTTTGAATTCATTTAGCATACTAAATGCGTTGGTGCATGCCCAGTGACAAAATAACTTGAACAGGAGGTATTCCTGTTTTGTAAAATAAAATCCTCCAGTATAAATGGATGCATGTCTTAACACAGCTGATAAGGAAAATATGCTCTAAATTTCTCAGAGTACACCTGAAAAAAAAGTGTTATCTGTCAAGGGAGGAGTGGGAGGAAAAGCAAAAGAAAGGAATTAAGGCATTATATAAATGTTGCTCGCTTTGTTCTTTGTTTATGTTTGAAGCACTTGTTCTGGCAAATAGGATGATCACTGATCCTTCAGAACTTGGTAAAACCAGTAGGAGCAGGTCAGTTAAATGGTTAATTCTGTCTTACCTATATTGCTAACCTAATGCCAGTGTTTTCCATCCCTAGGGGGTACAGTTGACCAGCACCCTCACATGTTCCAACACAACCAACACAACCCTTTTCCCACATGCTGAGAGACACTTATGTAAATTATTTCCATATGAAAGTATAGTTTCTTTTGTACTCCAGAAAATACAAATTCAAATCCCAACCAGCTGAGGATCTGTCCCAATTGCTTATGCTAACTACTGCCTAGCACTCCTGCTGAGGCAAATTGCCTCACCAGTACCTCCTGCAGTGGGCTATGTCTTAAAGGCACATATTAATCGTTAATTAACAGATTATAATTTAAAAAATAAAGTCCAAGAAGCTCATTATGGTGACATTTAAATCATTCCATTCAGTTAAATAAGACAACAGTTTATTTAATAATGATCACAATATTCCCTTTTTGTGTTGCCTTTTTCCCTCTGGAGCAGCATTCTGATATAAAAAAAAACCCCAACAAACCAACAAAAAAAAATCAACAAAAACCCAACCAAAACACCAAACCAAACCACAAACAAAAACCAACCAAACAAAAAAGCCCACAGAAAAACTGTTGACAAATACAATTCAAATTATCTCCTTGAGAAACAAAGTATGTGTGAGCTGATTTCACTTAGGCTGGTATTGTTTCTTGAAGGACAGTAGGGGCAGCTGCAAGAACAATCTGTTTCTTTTAAGAGTGAGTTCCGCATGCCTTACTGGGTAAAATAGTAATAATTAAAAAAAATACCACTTTGGTTGAATGAGGATTCTAGGATTCAGCTGACTTCACATTTTTAAGGTTATTTTTTCTTTCTAAGAATGATTGGCCCTTGTGAAAAGTGAGGTGCAAACAACATTGCAGGGTCTATTTTTATGGAAGGAAGCATCCTTCTGCATGATCCCCAGATGAAAAGCTGTCATCTGTCTTCTGAATAAGTTTTATCTTCCTCCCCTTCAATGGTGAGTTTTTTGAAACTACAGAAGACTCCAAGCATTTCTTTATAATTCCCTAAATAAAGACATCAGAGTATTGACAGAAAGAGTACAGGAATGGGCAGCTGTCTCTTAGAGGGGAATACAAAAAATAAAAAAATAAAAAAAAAAAAGGAGGCATGCTTAGCAGTTTAGTTAAAAGCTGTGAAATGTTATTATTGAGTGTATGTCAAAGTGATGTGTCCTTTCAGTTTAAAATGATACTTTAAAATGGTGCTTCAAGCAGATTTCTTATTTATGATATATTAGCTTAAGTCTATAAAGTGTTCTGTGGAAAAACTTACCAGTCCATCAAAGGTAATTAAAGGCAGATAATAAACATCAAAGTCCAAATTGAACTGGAAAGTGGAGAGGAAAAAAGGAAATAAGAAAGAAAAGAAGAAAAAGAAATTTCATTTGGGAATCTTTTAAAGGGTATCTACTGATATCATGCTACAGAGAAGGTTTTAAGGATTACCAGAAATAAAAACTATCCCTGGAATTTTTATTCCATTTTATAGAACTGATGTAAAAAGATGGATAAGGTTGCAGTATTGTTACATCACACATTCTTTATTGGTGTCTTATTATTGGGTAGATAATGCATTCAACTTATAGCTTGGACATTTATTGCTAAAATAGTCACACAGATCCCTTGTCATTTTCCTTAGATGAGTTCTATTGATGGTCAATTTTTTTTTTTATTTATTTTTTTTTTGTATAATACTGTTTCCTCAATAGCTGTGCCAAATTTTCAACCAGTTCTGTGTAACGTACAACTTTAACTTTGTCTTTGCATGTTTCAATACAGCAATCATAATTTATGGTTATTTACATAGCAAGTAAGAAGAGCAAGTGACCTATAGAAAAGGAGTGAAGGGAAGAAAGTGGATAACAGGAAACCACATGATATGTTTAGTTTATGTTTCTATTTTATTTTTTTCTACTTTAAAATCAAAAGGTAGTGTACATAATGTAACATATTGCAATAGATGAAACAGATGTCTTGTAGAAAAAAAAATCCTAAGAACAATATTAGAAGTAGACAAAAGTTTAAATAATCAATTCAAGGCTCATAAAGCAAAGATATTGTAAAATTTGAAATAGAGGTTTAATACAGAAACAAAATCAACAGAGATGGAGAAATGGGGGGAAAAAAAGTTTTTTATTTATGTTTCTTCTCTCCATTGTTTGTCACATTTCCTTCTTCTGTGTTAGCTTAAAATTAGATGTGAACTCTAGCCTTTCTTAGTGTTTATTTTTTACAAAGGACTTCGACAGAACTACTTGTATTCATGAAGTTAAGTGTATTTTTCAAAAGGTTCATGGTTTATTTGCAAATGGTTGCCTCTTTATTCTTTCCTCTAAAAATTCCAAACAAAAATTATTCTTTTCATGTAGCAAGCAATCTTTGTTGAAAAAGAAGAGAAGAAAGCATTTTGAGTCAAGGCCTTGATACATTGCAATAGATTTGTGATTCCATTCAAAGGGTTTGCCTTTCAGTTTAACCAGTGGTTATAAACCACAAGAAGTATTTTCTTTTTCTACAAATTATTTCTCCAGATATTTAGTAGCTGTCTGTGTCTTGGGCCCAGCCCAGAAATTTACTTCTTAAATATGAAATAATAACTGGATGAATTAAATGTTTGTTTGGGTTTTTTTAATCCGGCCTTTATTGTCAAAAGGATGAAATACATGGAGTAGGAACAGACCACACTAAAAAGGCACAAAATTTTGTTACTTGGCCTGATAATTCATAATTAACAGTTGCTTCTTGTAAATGTTTTTTGCCACACTTCATCATCTGGACAGAGCACAGATATGTAGCTTCTGCCAAACTACCTGGTTTGTAGAGTACTTTTTTTTTCTTTCTTTTTTTCAATTTTATTTTTCATTATCTGATACAAACAGGACGATTATTTTTCTGTATGACAGAAATAAATGAGAAAAATTAATCCTGACTATAGACTTCAAAAAATGACCATCTCTTCAACATTGTATGTTTCTCCTCTGAAAATGTCCCTTGCAATGACAAAGTAACAAGTGAGTTATCTGAACTAGTCTAATCAGAATTCTCTCTTAATTTTCACATATGCTTTTCTATATAAAGGTCAGTGCCAGAAGTATTTTTTCTCAGAGCCTGAACATTCACCTCCAAGGTCTAGATCAAACAAAAAGAAATCTTTAAATATCCATCAAGAAGAAATAATATATTTAACTGTCAATCCATGTTTAATGATTACTAGGACAACCAATTAATTAAAATTAACTACATGAAAATGAGTACAATTAAAATGAAATGAGAGATGGGATTACAGCCACTGGTCTACCTGGTAACTTTTATGTCCTTAGTGATCAGTTTCAGCAAGGTCTGAGAAGGAGAGATAGTTCAAAGATGTGTGTGTTGTAAAAGTTTTGCCAACTCGGGAGACAGAGTAAAGAACATAAATTATTTTTTCCTCAGAGGAAAGAACAATTATAACTCAGCCAATTTTGGGACAATAGGAAAACACTGGGGAGACTGTGAGCTCCAAACTGTAAGTTTTGTGCATATGGGAAGGGGCATAGAATTGTTTATATGGGATACCATCTCATAGGAAAACTGACTTTATTAATTAACTTAAGACTTTAAATTTTAAGCATAGTAACA
Organism: Ceyx melanurus; assembly: GCA_024611195.1. Taxonomy (NCBI): domain Eukaryota; kingdom Metazoa; phylum Chordata; class Aves; order Coraciiformes; family Alcedinidae; genus Ceyx; species Ceyx melanurus. The sequence continues at coordinate 28,992 of JANHGL010014328.1, forward strand.
ATAGAGTGAGAGCTCTTAAATGGGCAAATGCACATTTGTAAATTTGTTTTTACAAGTCTGACTTATAGATCCATTTATGTCTATGTATATATAAATAAGTACATATATAATTATGTATACATACATGCAAATATGTATATGTGCTTGTACTAGAGAAGGTGCCAGTAGATGGCACTCAAGAATGTGTAACTGATGGGTGTGTTGGCTGAAGAAATCAGTAAGAAATCTGATCAGTTCTTGGAAGAATGACCTTCAATTAAGAAAAATCATAACAAAGTCTTTACTTGAAACTAATGTAATGGTTCTCTAACCTCCAAAAAGTCTTTCTCTGCATTATTTAGGGAGGTTTTAACAAACTAGGCTCTGGTGGGACAACTGTTAACACTATAGATATCTTCAAAATGCAAAGTAAAAAGATCAGATGTTATTTTATTGTCTTTGACAGCACCTGTCCTGGTATGATGATGCTTTGTTATCAAGATAAACTTATTTATCACCTAGATTAGGGTACATGCATCTAAACTACCTGGTGGGTGTTGACCCAGCCATGCTAATCATTCTGTATTCTGGACATGATCTGGAGAATAGCTTATCCAAGACAAAACTACAAAGACTTATATATAGTTTGCATAGGTAATCAAGTCCTTGGGCCTGTTCAGGTTCCAGATATACATTCCTTATTTAGCTTTTGTAAAGTGGCATTTATCAGCAAGAGAAATAATGAAAAAAAATGTGTATGTGCTTAAATCAGGAAGAACAAAGTGGAACGTGTTCCTGGCAAAATAAGATACTTGATAAAAAAAACCTGTAACATTAGCAGGTGGAAATCTTTTCAACTTTATTAATCCAGAAATCTGCTAGTCTAGAAATCATGACTGTGTATACAGGCAGCAAAGACATGCTCCACTGCATCTAGATTTCAGTCTTGCCCCTCCTACCAGCATGCCTTCATGTCAGTAGACCCAGTTCTACACCATCCTCCTGTATCTGAGTGGGTGGAAGGAGATCTGAGCATAGAGGTGTGAACTGAACCACACTGCACAACCATAGCTCACTAGGTCTGGACAGCTGGGAAAAAACAACTACCATCCCCTCCCTGTAGACACAACCAAGACATTTAAAAGAAAAACAAATAAAATGGGGTGGGGGGAGGTGAGGAAGAATAAGAAGAGGGAGGGAAGGACGGAAAGGGGAGTGGGGAAGAGAGGAAGAGGGAGGGAAGAATCAGCTTTTGCCATTGAAAGTGAGAAACTTGAGAAATCAATAATGAAAAATTGCATGTAGTCTGGAAAAGCACTGGGAACATAACCTTGTAAGGATCCCATATTAAACAACATACTGGATAAAGTAGTTTAAAGCCACAAGAAAATAAACTCTTGTTTTGTGGGGTTTTTGGGGAGGTTTTATTTTATTTTTTTTATTTCTCTGTGTTCAGGAAAATGGGCTTTTGTTCTGCAAGAGCTAACAGCATTTATGGAATCTTTATTTCATTACCAGAATTTCCCTCCTATGAGATATCCCTCTTGGGTCTAAAGACAATCTGACTTCTCAAATCTCAGGTGATGAGAGATAGCAGCAGTGTACAACCTGGGTCTGGAAGATCTAGGAATGTGTGTTACTGGTTGTTTCCTTTCTAAAGGTATACAGCTGTACATCTTCCTCATTCAACCTTAAAAAAGCAAACAAACAAACAAAAAAACCCTTTTGTGGAACTTAATTTGGGAGCACAGACTTTCAAGAAGAGCAAATATTTTACTCTATATCAATCTAGATTGAACTTGCTTTTTGTCAAATTTATGTGCACTCTACTGTTCACCGCTGTGTCTTCAATTTCTTTAAAAAGAAAATTATATTTTTGTTTTGATATCTAAATCTTATGTTACATCAAATGAAAAAAATTATACCATTCTAGTTTCCATAAATAGTCTCATTCATAAACACACCATGAACACATAACACACACCAATGAAGCTGTTCCTTTTTATTATTTTATTATTTTTATTCTTATTTTTTTAACAAATGAAATAAATTGAGAAATATGCTAAATTGAGAGGTAACTGTCATCTTGATCTAGTTTTCACATATTTTGTTTTTGGTTTGGTTTGGGTTTTGGTTTTTTTTTTTGTTTTTAGTGGTTTGTGTTGTTTTTTTCTTCACAGCTGTAATAAAAAGGCTAGTAGAATAAATTGAGAGAAAAGGAGAAGTGTATCTGATGAGAGGTACTCTAATGACTGCTTACTACAGCATTCTTTCCATGATGACTTAATTAACTAGATATTGTATATATCTTCTATCCTCAGTGAGTACTTATTAAAACTTTTATGTATACTCACACAAGAAGCTTTGAACACAGCTTTTAGGATACAAGATGGGACATTTCTGGCTTTTTTTAAATTATTTTTTTCTCCTGATGCTTTTCCTCTAATTCTCTTAGCAATCAGCTAACCCTAATTATATTTAGTCTACAAAAGTCTGCTCTATGCTGTTGTAATATGCCACCTGAGAAATACCTCCTTGAAGTTTGGTAAAGTTTAATAAAAAACTAGTTAGTGAAGGATAAATCCTGGAAAGTATTAGTGTTACAAAGTCACTTTGGTTATGTGGGAATTTTCCCTTTGCAGTACAGACGCATGCCACTCCTAAAAGCTCTAACTGGTTTGATAGATTGCTGCTTCTTGCTACATTTCCTGTTCAGCCACAGTTACTTAAGAAATGCTATTTTAGATTTGTAGGATTTAAGTGTTACATAAATTGCTTGAACACCTTTCTGTTAAATAGGGTTTATTTTTCCTTCTCTCAAAATAACAAAAATAATTTCACTCTTCGCTCACATCCCAAATGACAAATCACTTTAATTATTTAAGAAAAGAGCATGTTTTTATAATATTATATAAAGTATAATATATTATACAGCATAATATTATTTGTTGAATAAGGATTGAGTTATGTGTTTAATGAAAATTAGTCATATGCTTATGTTTTCTGTTGACTCACCTGTCATGGGAATGACTAAACTAGCCTACACAAGTATAAATGGCAACATTTTTATGATCTAAAACTTTAAAATAAGACACCACATAATCTGGTATGAAAAACAGCATGGCAAATATCTCATTTTCCTTCCAGAATTCTCCTATTCCATAACCTATTCCATTGGACCAGCTTCATTAATTGGCTGTATAACAGAAGAATCATTCACTCAAAGGCTACCAGATTAGTCAAGCATGACTTCCCCTTACAGAATCCATGTTGACTACTTGTGATAAGCCTCCTTTCCTCCACATGCCTAGAGATAGCAGCAAGGACATCCAGAACACCTTTCCAGGGATGGAGGTGAGGCTGACCAACCTATAGTTACCCGGGTGCTCTTTTTGTCCTTTTTGAAGATTGGGATGACATTGGCCTTTCTCCAGTCCTCAGGCACCTCTCCTGATGTCCAGAACCTCTCAAAGATTATGGAGAGTGGCCTGGCAATAACCTCTGTCATCTCCCTCAGCACTTGTGGGATTATGCCCATAAAAAAAAAAAGCAGCAGCAAATTAGCCTGTGCAAAATCCAGTTATCTCACTCCCAATATCTGAGAAACATTATTTATGTACCTAAAATATAATTCTTCTTTGCCTTGTTTCAAGTTAGAGTTAGAAACCTAAATACTAAATACATTCATGCTCACACCATTTCTCTCAGTTTGTATCTGCATTAGTGACTATCAATCTGTAAAAAGCACTGTGCTCTTATCAAAGGCAGAGCTGCAATACAAAGTAGGTCAAAAGAAAGGAGCACCTGACACAGAGCACAGCTTCCAGAGAACACAGCTAAAAAAGAAAAACACCCATCTGTGGTGCCATTGTTAATGACAAGCTGAACTTAGGTGAAAAGGTTCCTTCAGGAAAGAACTAGGAGGAGGGGCAGTGCAATAAATACAGTGGCACATGCTTACTTGCCTGAAGAGTTTCCTCTCGCTCAGCCCTGATACCCCTCCATCAATCATGCTGATGCCTGTATTACATTCTAATTCCTAAGACATATCTCCTGTCATCTGGAAAGATCAAAGGGGAAGCTTGCTCAGGGACAAGGGAACATGTTAATTGCAATCCCACCCCTTTGTTTGTAAATCCTTCACAAGGTTCCAATCACCGTGAATTAATTGCATTGCTTCTCACACAATGACACTGATTCTACCTGTTTCTTTTGGGTTTGTTTTGTTTTTTAAGCTCTTAAAAGAAATAAACATTGTAATATCTTAGGCAGACAGCATTTCAAGGATATGAATATGATCTTGAAGCGTTATGATTACAGAGCACTGGGAATCTACATGTATTTTTCTCTCATATGAGAACTGCATTAACATTTCACTTACTTAATCTCCCAGTAGAATTGTGAAGGTATCATTTATAAGAATTGTATAGGTAGTATAAGAAGAAGAGAGGATTGATTGATTCAGAAGGGAAAATCATATTTCTTTCAGGCATATTTCTAAATTGCTTGACACACATTTGCTTATATGTGAAGGCTATATTTGAAGGAAAGCTGATATCTGAGCTTGGATACAATAGATTTCAAGGTAGAACTGTGAAAATCGGAATGCACAAAGGTTCTATATACAAACAAGAAATTTACATGGATTTTCATCAAATTTTAAATAATTTAATTCAATATGATTTCATTAAATACACTTATTTCAATTTCACATTGGTTTATTGAAGTTTAATTTAAGCTATTTCCTCCAAGCTTTCTCCCATTTGGCTTAGACCATGTCTACCTTAAAGACTGTGTTACTGTTCAAATATCAAAGGTATGGAAAGTGAAGTTAAGCTCACACATCTGAGCTGGCATAAATCCCTACTACAGACTCTTTTCTACTAGCAAAAATGTCCTTTGGCTTGTTTTGCTTCAAGATAGTAAATTTATTACACTGTTACAAAGTTCAGTTTGATAATGGCTCCATTAGGAGTACTTTGCTCTTTGCTGTATTGGTATTTTTATAATGGTAAAGTGTTTCTAGCATAGATGTTTCTGGATATTAAATTGAACCAAACCTGATTGAAACCCAGAATAAGAGCATCATTCCAGTTTTCCACATATGGACAACTGTGCAGTAGTGAAATAAAAGGATTTTGTTCATCCCAATATATACTATTTTCTCAAGTCAAACATGTCCTGATGGCAAAAGAAATAAGTATTAAACTTCACATTGCAGTTAAATAGGAGCGAAGGTTATATTTGAGGCTTTCAAAAATCCCAGACTGTCCCTGAAATTAATTCAGCTGAACTCTTCTAGTGTATCTTAATAACTAGATCAGTTTCTTTCGTCCTTTACAGATATGATATGTTTACCTTAACCTCTGCACCTCTATGAAGAAAGAGACTTTGGGAAGGGTTCACAAAATTATTTAACCCGGCAACAAAATGGAACATGTAAATGTTCATACTTATGTCTCTTTTTAAGTAAAGATATGAAAGAAAGAAAGAAAGAAAGAAAGAAAGAAAGAAAGAAAGAAAGAGAAAGAAAGAAATAGAGAGATTACTTTGAATTCATTAAAAATAAAAATAAAACAAACTCAAAATAAAAGAAAAGAGCTTTAACTTTGTTCTAAAATAATGTCTCTTTTTACTGTGTTACTGGTATTGGTATTTTACGAACTTAAATATTCAAATAATTTTAGCCTGATTTTAAAGAAATGTAGGTCCATTCCAGCTTTCCAGAATTCTAATATAAAAGTATCACCTTTTTTTTTTTTTTTTTTTTTTTTTTGTTGGGAAAACACCTTTCTATCACAAAATTTTTATCAATTTTTTGGTTAAAAAAAACATGCCAGTTGGAAATGACTTTCTGTCCTCAAAATG